>JAODAL010071503.1:0-15503 GCA_025379985.1 Phyllomedusa bahiana
ACAGAGAGAGGAGTGAGCTCGTGTATTAGGGTTTTAAAAGAGGAGAGGACTGACTCTGTGTATATAGGGTCATCAGTTTTTTTTTCTGCTTTTTTATGTAAAAATCCAGCTGAAATCCTGACCTCCTTATACGACTCAGCTCCCCCCCCATCCATCCGTTCTCAGAAACCATAACCATAAAGCATAAACCATCTGACAGGTTTCCTTCCAGCTAAAAGAAATTAATCAAAAGGGGGCGAGGTTGGTTTAAGCTGTGCCCCCTGCTCCGGGATCCTCTCCCTTTCACTTGGGGTTTCTCTTTTGGGAACGGGGGGGGAGGGGTTGTTTCCATTTTAAAGTAAATTAGTGAAGCCCCCCCCCTCTTGTCTAAGCGAGAGCCCAGAAGTGAAGAGGATCCCGGGGAGCTGCGGAGCAGCAGTGGCGGGGGCAGGTGGGTAATCTGTAACTTTTTGGGCCTCGTGTCTGATCCCTTTCCTGGCGGCCAACCTTTTTAAGGCGTTGTCTTTACACCAAGTTTTGAGCGTTGTTTTTACTTGAGCTCTTTACTTGTAAGAACCTCTCCGGCTAATTACTTTATCACAAATACACTTCATTGGAATTTTTTTTAAAGGGACACTACTATCAAAATTTTTCTTTTCAGCTATTGAGAAGTGATATGCAACTATTATAGGGATTTTTTTTTATTGAGTGGTTATTTTTAATGTCATTTTTTTAAAGTTCCCCCTTTGTCTCTCTGACTTGCCCTCTTTGAGCTCTGATAGCGGCTGTGAAAAGATTGCTTGATGATTTTCTTCCAGACCAGCTAGGACCTGAGCAGTGTAAGTGTCATCAGCAGGACCTGAAAAGTGTGAAGATAAACCCATTATCCTTTCATGTTTTTTTTTTTGCAAAATTTGTCATCTATTCTTATTACCTTTTTCAAAGAACAATAAGCATCTTCTGTCATTACCTACATCTGCAAAAGACCATCCCAGATCAGCTCTAACCCTTTTCTAAAGGGGCATTTCCGCTCTGCGATTTTATCTTTACGTATTTCTTTGTCATGCCCTGTCATCCCTTTAATCTTATCTATCCCTGTCCAGAGAACAGTAGAGCGATCATTCTCTCATTACCTACTATTTGTAATAAGACCACCCTGTAGATCATCTCTAACCCTTACAGTAAAGGGAGATTTGTCCGCTCTGCTGATTCTATACTTTATGTATTGCTCTTGTCATTGCACTGACAGTCCAATTTAATGCTATCTATCCCTGTCCAGAGAGCAATAGAGTGATCATTTTGTCATTACCTACTATTTCTAATGAGACAGCATAGAGATAAGCTGCAGTAAAGTGAGATCAGTCTGTCCTGCCATTCAGGAGTTTTATCTCTTTACTATCCCAACTAGAAAAAGACAAGATTATATATGTTATTTGCCAATATCCATCCATTTCATGAAGCAGAAAAATTGACTCATTGGGAAAACAATCCTCTGCCAATCAGTGGAGTCCAATCTCGATACTGTGGGGATAACTGAAGCCTCTTCTGCCATACACAGTAGGGTTAGCAGAGGTGCAGTGACATCCGTCTGCTCCGAGGCCCCATACACAGTAGGGTTAGCAGAGGTGCAGTGACATCCATCTGCTCCAGGGCCCCATACACAGTAGGGTTAGCAGAGGTGCAGTGACATCCATCTGCTCCGGGGCCCCAAACACAGTAGGGTTAGCAGAGGTGCAGTGACATCCATCTGCTCTGGGCCTCATACACAGTAGGGTTAGCAGAGGTGCATGACATCCGTCTGCTCCGGTAGCCCTACACAGGAGGGTTAGCGGGGGTGCAGTGACATCCGTCTGCCCCCAGGGCCCCATACCAGTAGGGTTAGCAGAGGTGCAGTGACATCCGTCTGCTCCGAGGCCCATACACATTTGGGTTAGCAAGGTATGTGACATCGGTCGGCTCCGGGGCCCCAAATACACAGTAGGGTTAGCAGGGGTGCGGTGCACCCGTCTGCTCCGGGGCCATACACAGTAGGTTAGAAGAGGTGCAGTGACATCTGTCTGCTCCGGGGCCCCCATACACAGTAGGGTTAGCAGAGGTGCAGGGAAATCCGTCTGCTCCGGGGCCCATACACAGTAGGGTTAGCAGAGGTGCGGGGACATCCGTCTGCTCTGGGGCCCCATACACAGTAGGGTTGGGCAGAGGTGCAGTGACATCCGTTGGCTTCCGGGACCCCAAAACACAGTAGGGTTAGCAGGGGTGCAGTGAGGGATCCACTGCCCCGGGCCCCATACACAGTGGGGTTTAGCAGAGGTGCATGACATCCGACTGCTCCCGGGGCCCTACACAGTAGGGTTAGCAGAGGTCCCAGTGACATCCGTCTGCTCCGGAGCCTCATACACAGTAGGGTTAGCAGAGGTACAGTGACATCCGTCTGCTCCAGGGCTCCATACACAGTAGGGTTAGTAGAGGTGCAGTTACATCCGTCTGCTCCGGGCCCCATACACAGTAGGGTTAGCAGAGGTGCAGTGACATCCGTTTGCTCCAGGGCCCATACACCAGTAGGGTTAGCAGAGGTGCATGACATCCGTCTGCTCGGGGGGCCCCATACACAGTAGGGTTAGTAGAGGTGCAGTGACACCCGTCTCCCTCCAGGGCCCCATACACAGTAGGGTTAGCAGGGTGCAGTGACATCCGTCTGCTCCGGGGCCCCATACACAGTAGGGTTAGCAGAGGTGCAGTGACATTCGTCTGCTCCAGGCCCCATACACAGTAGGGTTAGCAGAGGTGCAGTGAGATCCGTCAGCTCCAGGCACCATACACAGTGGTGGTAGCGGAGGTGCAGTGAGATCCCCCCTGCTCCGGGGCCCATACACAGTAGGGTTTAAGAGGTGCAGTGACATCCTCTGCTCCGGGCCCCTACACAGTAGGGTTGGGCAGAGGTGCAGTTGCATCCGGCTGCCCCGGTGCGCCATACACAGTAGGGTTAGCAGAGGTGCAGTGACATCAGTATGCTCCGGAACCCCATACACAGTAGGGTTAGCAGAGGTGCAGTGACATCCGTTGCTCCGGGGCCCCATAACAGTAGGGTTAGCAGAGGTTTTGGTGACATCCGTCTGCCCCGGGGGCCCTATACACAGTAGGGTTAGCAGAGGTGGGTGCATCTGTCTGCTCTGGGGCCCCATCACAGTAGGGTTGCTGAGGTGCAGTGACATCCGTCTGGTCCAGGCCCCATACCCAGTAGGGGTAGCAGGGGTGGGGTGACACCATCTGCTCTGGGGCCCTATACACAGTAGGGTTAGCAGAGGTGCAGCGACATCCGTCTGCCCCGGGCCCCATACAACAGTAGGTTAGCAGAGGTCCCGTGCCCATCCGTCTGCTCCAGAGCCCCATACACAGTTAGGGTTAGCAGAGGTGCAGTGACATCCTCTTGCTCCAGGGCCCCATACACAGTAGGGTTAGCAGAGGTGCGGGGGACATCAGTCTGCCCCTGGCCCCATATACAGTAGGGTTAGCAGAGGTGCAGTGACATCCGTCTGCTCCGAGGCTCCATACACAGTAGGGTTAGCAGAGGTGCAGTGACATCCGTCTGCTCCAGGGCCCCATACACAGTAGGGTTAGCAGAGGTGCAGTGACATCCGTCTGCTCCGGGGCCCATATGCAGTATAGTTCGCTCTTGTGTTAGACACACATCTGGTTGCCCCCTGGGTCATTTTGAGGGTGAGCTGTTCCCCTGTAGTGTGTTGCTCTGCACCTTTGTAGCTGCCGTTCACCTCTCACATGAATGGTGCGTGATGCTCTGCAGTTATTCACAATGGTGCTATTTGTCTGCTCATGATACACTTTCACCACAGCAGATAAGTCATCACAAGGTATAAGTGTACAGACGGCCTATCACACCTTATATACCTACCAAGCCAGCGCACCACATATAACTTCCTCCATGAGCTACCAAAAGCAGGAGGTGGTCATAATAATGCGACTCATCTGTGTATAAACCAATCCCCTTGTTGGCCCTGGTGGGCCATGTCCTTCCTAATGTTAGATGCTTGCACCCTTGTATACTGTACGTGCAGCGCCCTAGAATGAACATAATTGGACAGTACACTGTGATCAGCACATGAGGGCGCTGTTGTACTCCAGAAGAAGAGTCAGGACTCTTCCTCCATTCAGCTATGAGCAGTGACATTGGGACTGTGGCAAGGTCACAATGTGCCATGTAGTGTATGGGGCGTTGGTGTAAGCGGCGTCCTTCACATGATTCACATACAAGCTGCGCCTATTCAGCAGAAGTGTCGTTACTGTGTGTTCTGCTCTTCATGACCCTGACCAGCTTGAAAGTGTATTTATCAATTATGTATAATGGTGGAAGCTCTTCTGCTCCCAGGACTAAGAGAGAGCGATGATAATGCAGCCGATCGATCCCCCGCCGCCACAGGAGGGGCCACGGTTATCAATAAATGATAGGAAAGACAGGGCACAACAGTGCAGAGCGGCCTGCAGGGGGGGACACCTGCTAATAAGGGACTGATTGGGCACTCCTGTGTGCGAGTGTCGGACTGGGGGGCATGATGTTCACCAGTGGAGTTGATTCTTGGGGCCACCAGTGGAGATGATTCTTGGGGTCACCAGTGGAGATGATTCTAGGGGCCCACCAGTAGAGATGATTCTTGGGGCCCACCAGTGGAGTTGATTGTTGGGGCCACCAGTGGAGATGATTCTTGGAGCCACCAGTGGAGATGATTCTTAGGGTCCACCCGTGGAGATGATTCTTGGGGCCAACAGTGGAGATGATTCTTGGGGCCACCCGTGGAGATGTTTCTTGGGGCCACCCGTGGAGATGATTCTTGGGCCCACCAGTGGAGATGATTCTTGGGGCCATCAGTGGAGTTGATTCTTGGGTCCACCCGTGGAGATGATTCTTAGGGTCCACCCATGGAGATGATTCTTGGGGCCACCAGTGGAGATGATTCTTGGGGCCACCAGTGGAGATGATTCTTGGGGCCACCAGGGGAGATGATTCTTGGGGCCCACCAGTGGAGATGATTCTTGGGGCCCACCAGTGGAGATGATTCTTGAGGCCCACCAGTGGAGATGATTTTTGGGGCCCACCAGTGGAGATGATTTTTGGGGCCCACCAGTGGAGATGATTTTTGGGGCCCACCTGTGGAGTTGATTCTTGGGGCCACCAGTGGAGATGAATCTTGGGGCCACCAGTGGAGTTGATTCTTGGGTCCCACCAGTGGAGATGATTCTTGGGTTCCACCAGTGGAGTTGTTTCTAGGTGCCCACCAGTGGAGTTGTTTCTAGGTGCCCACCAGTGGAGTTGATTCTTGGGGCCACCAGTGGAGTTGATTCTTGGGGCCACCAGTGGAGTTGATTCTTGGGTCCTACCAGTGGAGATGATTCTTGGGTTCCACTGGTGGAGATGATTCTAGGTGCCCACCAGTGGGGATGATTCTTGGGGCCACCAGTGGAGATGATTCTTGGGGCCACCAGTGGAGATGAATCTTGGGGCCACCAGTGGAGATGAATCTTGTGGCCACCAGTGGAGCTGATTCTTGGAGCCCACCAGTGGAGATGAATCTTGGGGCAGCCAGTAGAGATGATTCTTGGGGGCCACCAGTGGAGCTGAGTCTTGGGGCCCACCAGTGAAGTTTATTCTTGGGACCCACCAGTGGAGATGATTCTTGGGGCCACCAGTGGAGATGATCCTTGGGGCCACCAGTGGAGATGATCCTTGGGGCCACCAGTGGAGTTTATTCTTGGGACCACCAGTGGAGTTTATTCTTGGGGCTCACCAGTGGAGTTTATTCTTGGGGCCACCAGTGGAAATGATTCTTGGGGCCATCAGTGGAGCAGATTCTTGGGGCCACCAGTGGAGCAGATTCTTGGGACCAACAGTGGAGCGGATGCTTGGGGCCTACCAGTGGAGCGGATGCTTGGGGCCAACCAGTGGAGCGGATGCTTGGGGCCCACCAGTGGAGATGATGCTTGGGGCCCATCAGTGGAGATGTTGCTTGGGGCCCACCAGTAGAGATGATTCTTGGGGCCCATCAGTGGAGATGATTCTTGGGGCCCATCAGTGGAGATGATGCTTGGGGCCCATCAGTGGAGATGATGCTTGGGGCCCATCAGTGGAGAGGATGCTTGGGGCACAACAGTGGAGATGATTCTTGGGGGACCGCAGTGGAGATGATCACGGGGGCCTACAGTATCAGTGGATTTGAGTATATACCTACAGGATGCAGTAAAGACTTACAGGGGGTAGCATACGGTTGAAGGGAGCATATATATATCTACAGGGGACAGGGCTACAGGGGGAATGTATATATGTACAGGAGGCAGTATAAGGCTAAAGGGGGCATGTATATAGCTACAGAAGAAAGTATAGGGCTACATGGGGCATGTATATACCTACATGAGGCAGTATAGGGCTACAGAAAGCATGTATATACCCACATGTCTAGTATATGGCTACAGGTGATTTGTATAGACCTACAGGGGGCTGTATACGGCTACAGGGGGCTTGCATATACCTACAGGGGGCTGTATATGGCTACAGGGGTCTTTAATATACCTACAGGGGGATGTATATGTCTACTGTGGGCATGTATATACCTACAGGGGGCTGTTTACAGTTACAGGGGGCATGTATATAACTACAGGGGGCAGGTATATAGCTATAGGAAGCAGTGTAGGGCTACAGGGGACATGTATATAGCTACAGGAGGCATGTATATACGTACAGGGGGCAGTATAAGGCTACAAGCAGAATGTATACGGCTACAGGAGGCATGTATACGGCTAGAGAGGTCATGTATATGGCTATAGGGGGCATGTCTATACCTACAAGGGGCTCTATATACATACAGAAGGCTCTATATACCTACAAGGGACATGTATATCTACAGGGAGCATATATATCTACAGGGGGCATGTATACCTACAATGGGCTGTATACACCTACAGGGAGCATATATACCTACAGGAGGCTGTACATACCTACATGGGGTCTATCTACTGACAGGTGCTCTATATACCTACCTAAAGGGACTATACCTTGAGGGGGTTTGTATACCTACCTACAGGTGGCTACCTACCTACAGGGGGCCTTTGTATCTACCTACCAGGGGCCTATATACCTGTTTAAAAGGGGGTTTACCTATCCGCCTACCTAATTTTGGGGCTGTGACTACCTACTATATTGGGGGTTCATTTACCTACTATATAGGGACAAAAAGATGATGAAAAGTGAGTACACAAGCAGGAGCACTTTTACTGTTTGGGGCACAAGGGGGTCATTATTACCATTGGGGACACTGTGGATGGGCTGTTTGTAAAGAGATGGTTAATGGTAGGGAAGTGCTGGAAAAGTAAGAAGTCAAAGATGTCTGTATTAAATTCTGCAGGGACGAGTCATGGCAGTCTGGACCAGATGGAGAAGAAAAGGGAGAGAAAAAAACTTGTCAAAGAAGGGAACGACTCATCAGAGGAGATGTTTACAGTGAGTTACTGCATGTAAATTTACTGTAGTCACTTATATATGTGCAGAGTGCAGGCCTATAACTGGTATCTATTTCTATATGGGCACTGTATGGTGGTCATATTGGTTGTAGTGTAATGGTTTATCTCCAGCAATGGTACCTTGTATTATTCAGTCACTATGGCTACTTGGGGGTATAGGTTTTAGTTGAATTTTTGGAATACCCTTTGGGGATCTGGTTTATGTGCAGTGTTATTTGGGGAACTGTATCCATTTTTGGGGGTTTTTTTTTAGTGCTTTTTTGTTATAGCTATATAAATAAAATTAAATAATATATTATATAAATATATATATAATATAATTACACCACCCCAAACCCCCACATTTAATATATTTTATATATAATATATATTATTATTTTATAAAATTATATAATAAAATTGTAACAAGTGCCCCTGGACGGGTCATAAAAAGGGAAGGTACATCGCCCAAATCCTTTGTCCCCAGTAGCAACAAACCAAAAAAAATGTCAGCGATCTATTAGATCCTAGTGTGGGGTTTAGTAAAACCCATTGTAAAGGGGCTGTTTGCGGGAGTGGGATAGCGAGGTGGGCCCCACTCCCCCGGGACCCGGGGTTTGGCGCCCTGTTTAAGGTTCAGTCGTCGCCTCAAATAAGGCCGACTCAGAAAAACCCCCTCTCTCACCGGGGAACAGTTCCTCCAAACCCTGTGGGACAGTCCTTCCTTGTGGTACAGTTACGTTGTTTTGTTAGTACTGGCAACAGGCCGGGCACTGTTTAGGGAAATTTCCCTTAGTTTAGCTGAGCCGGACAGGCAAGGATTTGTTTTTTTTGTTTTTTTTCCCTCTGTACCGCTTGCTTACAATAAAACTGTGGGGGGGCATTTTAAAAGAACTTCTTTTGTCGTTTGGACTTCTGTGCCCCCTCGCCTTCCCCTCTACCCAAAAACCCCACCCCCCTCCCCTAATCCTACAAGGGTGGAGGATGGGGGCTTAATTTTGGCCCCAGAAAACAATCCAAAAAATTTAAGGGGGCCCGGGAGTCCTATTTGTTTACCTTGAAAAATGGAGGATGTAATCAAGCGTTTTGCAAGCGGGGCATGCAACAAAGCTACTCCTGCAGAGGGGGCTACCAGAGTGCGAAAAAGAGCGCTGGAGGAAACAAGCCCAGGCTACACGCAACCAGGCCAAGGGAGCACAAAAAGACGCAAACCCGAAGGTGATTGGCACAACTCGCCAATGTCGCGGGAGGGGCCCCGGTGGCAGATGCTACCAATTCCTAAAGCCAGCCTTTTCTGCAAAAATGACAGCAGCTGATATGTGGAAACCTCCCCTGACCCCCTTTTAAAAGGGACCCGAGCGAGAATTTTGGGCCCAAAGGGCAGGGGGCGGGGCCTTTGGCACCCTTTCCCCTTTCAGGAAAACCCCCAAAAGGCTTATTACACCGGAAACAGGGGATGCCATGAACTATGCCTGCTGAAAAGGGAAAATCCAACCCCACTGGGAGTCACTTTGTTCGCCCCCAACGGGTGCATAACTGGGTCTACAGCTGGACAAACCTCCACCCCCGCAAATGCATGACCTCAACACCTGCCCAAAGAATGGTTGCGCCGGAGACCTGACAGGCCCCCAATGGGGGAAGGGGTGGTGATGGACCAATACTTAACCCCCCTCCCAGTCACCTTTCCCAAAAGGGGGTGGCCATGAACCCCAAAACGCTGACCAGATGGGGGAAATGGGAGGGGTACAACCCGAGGGCTGATGATCCCCACGCCCCCAGCCCCACAGGGGGAGATCTCCGGGACATCCTGGAAAGACTGTTCAAAAGGGAAAGGGGGGCTGGAAACCCAAAGGGGTTTGTCGTACGCGGGGAGAGACTGACGGCCCAACATAGGACCGGCAAGCCGTGCCAGGGATGTCGGGGCCCCAAAAAGATTTAATAAGGACATAACAAATGTTTCCTTGTCTATCCCCGGGTCAAATTTGAAAAAATTGCCCCACTGAGAGGCCCCAATGCAAGGGATTCTCTATAAAACCCCGTGTATACTGTATCAAGCTGCGTGTTACATTTCCGACAGGGGGGTAAACACACATGTGTTCCTTTTACTAAAGGGGGTAAGAGTGAAGCCTGTTAACCCTCAGGTAGTCGGGTGACCCTAGTAAACCCGATTGGGTGAAACCGAAACCCGTCTGGAAAAACGATAGGGGGCCGATCCATGGGGCCTCCCCCTTCCCCGCACGCTAGCTACACCTACCCATTTGGGAGCCGTAAAATTTTTGGGAGGGGATGCCCATGTTAATGCATGATGTCACAGGGCGGGACTTTCCACATTTCGGGGAATTAGGGGGACATAAATCTCTAATACCCTCCCGCCCCCTGAACCCCATTAGGAGGAATCTTTTCCCTTTTTCGTAAAGGCTGGGAAGGAAAAAGGGGTTGAGCACCATGAGGAGTTCCCCGAAGGTAAATTTATTCAGAGCCCCCTAGTGACCAATTGCCTAATCTTGGGGTGCGAAAGGACCAGTTTTGGGGGGGAGCAATTAAAGTCCCTCCCTTCCCAAGTTTGGGGAAAACGTAAAAATATTGACTATAATCTAGTGGAGCCTGACACCACCTTTCATTCCCATACAGGCTGTAAAACGGGCCTGTTTTATCAAGGGGGGAAAAAAGGGGAAAAATCAGTAAGCAACTGGTGGGCCCCAAAAAAATTTAAAGAAGGGCCTACTAGATCTAGCTCAAAGGTCCCAAAAGGGAGGGCATCGGGGAAATGAAAAAACACCGAAAGAATCTTCAAAGGTTCTTTTGGGCCCGGGGAAATTTTTAAAGGGTGAAAGACTATTGTGAGTCCTGCCCAGAGTGCCAGATTTCGGCCCCCCAGCCCCACTATCGGAGCCCCTGTCCCCCCTCCAAAACATTGAGGGGCCATTCGAGAGAAAGCCAGGACCCGGGGGTCCTATTGTCAAACTGCTCGAGGCCACCAACACATTCTCGGATCCGGACTATCACTCGGGACCCCAAGCAACCCTTACGAACACATCATCCAAGGCTATTGCTAAGGATTTAGTACAGGGGTTTTTTGCCGTGGGGTTTTAAACCCAAGGAAATACTGACAGATCAGGGGACCCCCCCTTTTCCCGAATGAAAGAACTGTGTAATTTTTCCCGGTAAACACTACAATCTCTGTCTACCATCCCAGACCCATGGGGTAGAAGGGTTTAAAAAAAACCCCCAACAATGCTAAAAAAGGGTGACAAAAATGGGAGAAACTGGGGCCTTTTCCCTCCCCTACCCATGCTGCCACCCCTGAGGTCCCCCAATCCCCACAGGGTTTTCACCATTTGATTGCGGGACGGTCTCACCCAGGGGGCCTTCTAAGTGGCAAAGAAGCCTGGGGAAAAAAACGGACCCCCTATAAATTCAAGAGCACGTGGGACAAATGCAGGGTCGATCGCGGAAAAATAATGCCTATTTTCGGGAGCAATGGGTCAGCCAGGAGGCCCCCCAAGGGTATATCCCGTTGCCAGGGTACGTACGTTTTGCAAACCGAACCGGGGCTGGTCGATTCCTACCGTAGAGCAAGTTCTTGCCAATGGCAAGGGGGCCTTTTTGGGGAATAGACAAAAAAAAAGGTAATTACAAATCCGTCACCCGGTAGAAGAACCCAACAAGTGTACCATATTTAAACTCTAAAACCATGGGAAAGGCCGACTATCCTTCTGCAGACCCTTCATCTGCCCCAGAGTCACGGGCCAGAAAAGCCCTTGTTCCCCCCAGTGAGGGTAGCTGACTCCCCCTTTTAAGACACAAAAAGGAGAATACGAGGGTTCCTCTTTAAAAAAAAGAGTTTTTTTTTAGAACATCCCAGGGCGCCGCCCTCATTCAAAATAACATCATTCAAACCAGGGGGAAAAAGTTAAGCTGAGACCCTACCCAATACCAGAGGCCCGGGGAAAGGGTTTTTCTCGGGAAGAGGAAAGGGAAAAAGCTGGGGAACTGGGTAATTGAGATCCCCTACCATGGTCCCCCCCCCATTTCTCATCCCCAACCCCATGGGGACTAGGTTTTGTAACGACTTTCGCAAAAATAAAACCATTTCCAAGTTCCCCGCTTACCCAATCCACGGGGATGAACTATTGCGGCTGGCTCACGGGATATAACCACTCTTTCTTAACAAAAGGGTATTGGCAAAAATTCCCTTAACAACAAGGGGCCCAAAAAAAAACGGGCCTTGCCACACCGAGGGTTTCCATTTTGTGGTATTGCCTTTTGGGCTACTGGCACCGGGCCCCTTCCAAGGGTTAAAGGATAGGGTTTGAACCCCCCAGTCATATGCTGCCGCCTATCTGGGCATATAAAACAAAACCCAAAACCAATTGGAATCCCATCTTTCCCCGAGTACAGGCTGTTATTAACCTCGTGTGAGGCCCGGGTTACAGCCAAACCCAAAAAATGCCCATTGGCCTGGAAAGCCATACCTGGGTACAACATAGGCCGTGGATTGAATAAAACCCCAAATAAGCAAAAATTTAAGCCATACAGAGATGCCGCAGCCTTGAAAAAAAAACAAGTCGTGCCTTTTTGGGGATTACAGGCTACTATAGAGGGTTTATAAAACCCAAAATTTTTCCTCCCTTGCAGCCCGTTACTGACCAAAAAAAAAAAAGGAAAAATTCCTTTGCAATGGGCCCCACACGGGACAGCTTTCCAGACCTTAAAAACCTCTGTGTGCTCACCATGCTAATAACCCCTACTTTAAAAAAGGGTCGCCCCCTTCAAAATGAGCGTCGGATGGGGGACTGGGGGCGGTACTGTCACAGGGACGGGAAGGGGAGGAACACCCCCTACTGTACCTAAGTAGGAAGTTAATGACCATGGGAAAATATGCCATATGGAGAAAGAGGGCCCACCATTTAAAAGGGGCCCCAGAAGCCCTCCGATATTATCTACTTGGGCCGCATTTGAATTAATTTTCAGATCATGCTCCCTCAATGGATTGTAAAAAAAAGAAAAAATAAGGGCACAAGATGGTTCTTAGCCCTGCGAATTCAAATTTTCATAAAACACCGGCCAGGGGCCCAAATGAAAAAGCCGACCTTCGCGGGGACATTCCTTGTGCCAGATGGTTCCAGCCCCGAGTCTGAAAAAGGGGGGGGGATGGTAACAGAGGTTCCGGACTGGGCATAGAAGGAGGTACATCTGCCCAAATACCTTATGGCACCAGGTACAACCCAAAACCGAAAGAGAAATGTCAGCATCATTTGATTCTAATGTAGGGTTTAGTAAAACCCTTGAAAGGGCGTTTGCTGGGGTGGGATGCGGGGTGGGGCCCCCCTCCCCGGGGGATCCGGGTCTTTGGGCGGCCGATTAAATTTCAGGTGCGTCTGCCTCATATAAAGGGCCGGGGCTGCAGACACTCACTCCTCACCCTGGAAAGGGTTCCGCCAAAACCTGTGGGGGCAGCCTTCCTTGTGGTAAGTGTACTTTGTTTTTGTTTGTGACTGGCAAAGGCCGGCACTGTGTTAGGGAGGAATTCCTTATTTTTATTAGACCGGCCAAGGATTTGTTTTGTTTGTTTTGTTTTCTCGTACCGCTTGTTACAAAAAA
Source organism: Phyllomedusa bahiana (assembly GCA_025379985.1). NCBI lineage: Eukaryota > Metazoa > Chordata > Amphibia > Anura > Hylidae > Phyllomedusa > Phyllomedusa bahiana. The sequence goes on from JAODAL010071503.1 coordinate 13,087, forward strand.
AACTGCTCGGGCAGTTTAAAAGAACTTCTGTTTTCGTTTTTTACTTCGTGCCCCCCCTCAGCCTTTTCCCCCTCTACCCAGGAACCACCACCCCCTACCCCAATTCCCTTACAATTTTATAATGGGAAAATACCCTTTACCGGCCCCCTTTAATTTTGGGACACCTGGGCCCAAAATGCTCGGGTTAAAAACTTTTAAATTTTTAATCACCAATCACAATGCGGGAACTCAGTGCATTTAGGCATTAGACATGGTTTAAGACAAACTCCTGCAATTTTAAACCGACATCAGTATTTGGGGAAAAAAGGGGATTTGGTGCCTTTGGGAAAGGGCATGGTTTTTTGGGGCCAGAAGGGGGGGGGTTTTTAGGGGAAAATTTTAAAACGGGTTTAAACTCCTGGGATTTTCCCGCACAACCATCCCCTAGGTTTAACCGAAATGGTCCGAAAAAGAAAAAACAAACCAGGGGCCCGGGAGTCCCCCGGGGGGCGGGGAAGCCTTTTTTGAAAACCAGAGGGGCCCAAAAGGGGAAAAGGGGGAAAATGGTTTTTAGCTATAAAAGGGAAAAATGGGCCCCAAATAGCCCCCCGTTACAACCAAGGTAGGCAGAAGAGCATCTCTGAAGCCACAGTACGGCCAACTTTTAGGCAGATGGGCTACAGCAGCAGAAGACCACACCGGGTGCCACTCCTTTAGCTAAGAACAGGAAACTGAGGCTCCAATTTGCCCAAGCTCATCGAAATTGGACAGTAGAAGATTGAAAAACGTTGCCTGGTCTGATGAGTCTCAAATTTCTGCTGCGACATTGGATGGTAGGGTCAGAATTTGGCGTCAACAACATGAAAGCATGGATCCATCCTGCCTTGTATCAATGGTTCAGGTGGTGGTGGTGGTGTCATGTGTGGGGAATATTTTCTTGGCACTCTTTGGGCCCCTTTGGTCCCAAATTTGAGCATCGTTGCAACACCTTGTGGAATCTATGCCACGAAGAATTGAGGCAGTTTCTGAAGGCAAAAGGGGGTCCAACCCGTTACTAGCATGGTGTACCTAATAAAAGTGGCCGGTGAGAGAAATATATATATATTATATATTTATATTTTATATTATCAGGGCGTAACTAGGGAAGCCAGGGCCCCAAAGAAAAAAAAAAACTTCTGGATGGCCCCCCCCCCCTCCTCCCCGCCTCCCTGACCACGAACTTTTACCAGTCGTGCTGTTAGATAATACAAGGGGCCAAAAAACCTCACCATACATATCAACCTATACTGCTACCAAAACCAAATCCCACTATACCAAAACCAACATTACTAATAACGCTATTACATAAGGACCTGATTATACCGCCAGAAAAATGACCCACAAAGGGGACTGAATAATACCCTACATTTATTACTGATCAGTACACAAAGACCAATACTGTCTAATAATAATAATATAATATAGTGACCATATAGTGGTATATACTAGTGTACACAGGCTCTGCAGACTGTATATTACCTCTATACAGTGACCATATAGTGGTAGACAACCATTGTACCAGGCTCTGCAGACTGTATATTACCTCTATACAGTGACCATATAGTGGTAGACAGGGCCGCCATCAGAAATTTTGCCCCCTCCCCCCCGGCCGACCCAACCTCCTGCTCCTCCCCCCTCCCCCCCCCCATCCCCGTCCATCCAGACAGAGCCCCACCCATTCCCCGTCCCACAACCATCGCCACCCTAGAAAAATAAAAAAAAATGTTTTTGGGGTCACAATAAAAAAAAATGCAATTGGCCATTGTTTTTGGATTTAGTTCTTGCTGGGTTATACAAGGTCTAGCAAATACCTCCACATGTCACTATTATAATCTTACTGGCAAAGCCAGTATACCCAAGACCAATATTGCCAAGCAACAAATATAAATTTCTATATAATACCCCCACCTATCACTACCATATACTGACTAGTCCCCACCATAATGTTATTGACTAACCATTAAAGCCAAGACCAATATCACCAAACAACAACAATTTTACAAGCACCTAAAATACCGCCACATCATCACCACATATCTCCAACATAACAATACGAATAATACCGCCATACTGTTAGTTGATTAATAAACCATCACACCAAAACCAATATTTCCTCCATACAGTGATCATATAGTGGTAGATACCAGGTACACATGTGCTTTGCAAATAGTTTACTTACATTTAGGGCCTCACAGGTGACGTCTTGTCTGAGGAGTCGTTCACATTCCCTTTTCTTCTCCAGTCAGCCCAGACCTCCATGATGACGTCCTCCGTCCACCACTCATCCCTGTAGAATTTATAACACAACCATTTTCCCAACTGAGTGCCCCCTCCCGCCATGTACAAACTCCCCATTTATAATGGCCCAAATGGTAAGAATTACCCCCTGATTATTATGG
>JAODAL010071504.1:0-15503 GCA_025379985.1 Phyllomedusa bahiana
TGTTTTGGGTGATGGTGGGTGGAGCTTTGACTTTCTTTTATCAGCAATAGAAGATAATAACTATGATCACTCTGAGAAAATGACAGTTCTTTTCACAATCTTTAGCGAAGCCACTTCTATCCACCAAGTTAAGGCCCAATAGAATATATCCCACTACTGGTGTCACTTGGCTTCACTAAGGGCTATCCCTAGTTTTCCTTATTCAACAACTTGGGGATGGAATGGAATATCTGTATCCCACACTTAAAGATCCCTACTTTACCACTCCTTTCACTGTCTACCAGCTGCAGTCAACTGCTTAAAGAGCTGTCTCAATCAGTCATACAACCTAAGCCTCACAAACTAAGCTTGACATATAGACCCAAACCACTTAACAGCTCTGAAAGGCAACCAACCAATCTCCACTGTAGCTAACCCATGACCACCACCACCCAGGACTAGGGAATCACAACTCAGCTCTCTATCTGCATAATTCAAAGACACTGGAATGTCAACCCAAGTGTGCTAACAATCATTTCTTGCTTTATGGATGCAAGGAGGCCAATACATTAAAAAAGTTACTTCTGTGAATAAAATGTGTACATGGAGGTTTTTAGTATGCATTGAGGTGCTGACTACAAGCTAGGCCAAGCTAAAAGGCCAACATCAGTAAGTGAAACAACTGATGTGCTAAAACATAATACAATGCTTACACAGAAGAGGGAATATTGTTATAGTATCAAAGTAAAAGCCACTTATACTTGGATCTTCTTTTTTCTACCTACTCAGGTTTAGCCAAACAGTGGAAATGTCTTTGGCTGTGTGCCTTTAGATCAATAGTGGGGAACCATTTTTATGCCAAGAGCCATTTGGATATTTATGACATTATTCATGGGCCATACAAGATAATCAACTTCAAAATTTAGCCTGCTATGTTTGATCAAACATGTAATTACTCACTTCTAATGTGATTGCTGAAACTTCTCTCACTAATCAGCACAAGCACAGATGCACAATGCTAAACAGCCGAGTCCATCAGCAGCAAATCTCATCTATGCTGTTTCCGCACAAAATTATATTGGGGAGAAAAGGCATGGATAAAATTGTAACTGAAGTGTTCTCTTATGAACTTACATGCAATGCCCCTGAGCCTCTGTTTCCCCCATTCCCTGATGTCCACACCACCACTTACATGCATTAGGATATCAGATTATAAATGACATTGACTAGAGCTTTTACTGGTGCAATCAATGTCCCTGAATAAGCAAATAAGTGCCAGGAGATTTGGAGAACAGTGTATGCACAGTAGCACATTGGGAAGGAATAGCTTGGGTGTCATCTAGATCTGTGCTTGCTGTGGTGTGTCAATCAATCTACACCCATGAAATAGGGGACATCGAGCACAGTCCGGACCAAATCATTTTGAGGGCTGTATATGGCCCTGGGACAGGACATTCTCCACCTCTGATTTAGATGATGGAAAGGCCGAACACCCTCTACCTTTTAACACCGTACAAAGACAGGAACAATGGGGTGTGGTGCCGTTCAAAGTTGTGCTCGCGGTGCTGCACAGCAGCTAACAAGTTAACCAACACTACCTGTTTTCCCCCAGAAATATACATATAATACAGATTCTCTCACAGGCGAACCGGTCGCATAAATAATAGTGTTATAGCAAGCCCTCTACAAAGTCCCAACTAAGAAAGCGTACTTGGATTAACACTTATGGCCTGAAACAAAACCTGCCTTAACTAGGCTAACTACAGGTCTGCAGACAGTCCTGGGTTCTTTGGCGTGCATGCATGTGACATAAGTGTTCCAGTGTTGGCCGGCAGTTGTTACTCTGAGGTGAAGATCCCCGCTGATGGAGCTGATATCTCAGATATAATCGCTCCTCTCCTCTCAAGTGTTTCTTCCATACCAGAGCTTTCTTTGGCAACAGTATCAGAGTAGACAGCCAAACTCCTCTCTCTCTGAAGTAGCTCACAATTCAGGGACTAACAGTTTCAGGGAAAACTGAGTCGATCCTCGCCCAGCATCTGTCCTCTCCTGATCTCTCTGTGTCTTCTCCTGCTGTAGCTGAAAATAGCTGCTGCTGCCTCATCCTCGTGACAGTTATCAAAAGCCTCTCATTTGCATAAACCAGAAACCGGAAACAGTGTCATCTTGTGGCCAAACAGCAGAATGCAACAGAATGCTTTACAATTATAAATCACACATATGATTTTACTGTGTAAACACAATGCGGCTGTTCCACTTTCCCACAGTGAAACAATCTTTTTTATCTTGCATATTACAGATTACAACTTGTTTTCACATTCCCTAATAGCTCAGTGTGTTTTTAGGTTGATTCCCAAGCAAAAAATCACTTGTTTGAATTGAGCAGCCATGAAGAAGATTTACAAAGAAAAGAGAAACTACATCATCCATCTCATCGATAGTGGTCTCGTGGCCAAGAGAATTGCCTAAATGCATCATGTGAGTGCCAAAAGAGGTAGAATAATATGTAATGAAGTCCATCCATTCATTCCAAAACCAAGAGGTGGACATACAGGCAAAATATCAGCATCAACAAGTTAGCTCATCACAAGTTCTATCAGTTCTGGTGCAACAAACATGGCAGTGGAGGTGACTTGTATGCTTTATAATCACACACGTCTATGCAAGCACCATGTAACATGTAAGTCTGAAATGATAGCCACAAAAAATGTGAAGAAGCCTCGACTTCAATATTATCATAAGAAGCGTTGGCTCGAGTTTACAGAAAAGTATAAAATGTGAACAGTAGAAGTTTGGGATTGTATAATTTGAAGTGATGAGATTAAAATCAATAGACTGGGCTCTGATGGGTGCAAATGGGTCTGAAAGAATCAAGAGAAAAGGGGAATAACGAATAGAGAAATCAAAGGAACTGTCAAGTTCAGTGGAGGAAGCCTGATGATTGTTTCACAGTCAAAGGTGTTTGATACTTGACCAGAGTTGATGGTGGTCTCAATGCTTAGCTAAATGTAGATTGTATTTGTAGATTCTAAGCCTTTGCAGGCTGAGTCCTCTCTCGCTCTGTACCACTTTTTAGTTACTTATCATCACCATTGTACGTCTTTGACTTATGTTATGTATGTAACCCCCCTTGAATGTATAGCGCCATGGAACTAATGGCACTTTAAAATAAATAATAAAAATAATATGTGAGTATCCTACAAGATGAGTTACTTCATATACTTCAGTACTATGGGAATGAAAAGGACGACATACAGTAGTGTTCCAGCAGTACAATGACCTGAAGCATATGTCAAGATTGGCAAAGAAATGGTTCAATGACAATAAAGTAGAGTTGCTGGATTGGCTCCCACAGTCCCCAAACCTCAATCAAGTCAAACATGTTTGGGTAGAGTTGAAGAAAAAGCTTTATTCATACCCAAGTGAGTCGACCAGTATGCGCCAACATTTGGAACATGCAGAAGCGACCAGGGATCAGAGTTTGGTCCAGATATGCTTGAATCTGATCGAGAACATGCCCAAAAGGATTCAGGCAGTGTTAAAAACCAAAGGTAGATTTACAAAATACTATCAAATTAATAAAAATGAAAGTCTGGAATGTTAGAACCGAAACAATGCAGTTATATGACAAGAATCTGTATAACTAAGCATATGCTAAATAGTTGCAAGTCAAATTGATGTATGAGATAGCCAAGATAGTCTGTAAAATGATGGTTGTCTCACATCTAAAGCTGTTGTGGATGGTGAGATATGAAACCTAACAGTCAACAGTTCAGAACATTGTTACCCTTTTGCTTGGAACTGTATTTCCATCAGTTCATGAATGGATGAAGGCTTTCCTCTAGATGGAATGAAACTGTTTCTGTAGTGTCACCTATTAGAGGTAGCTTTTCTTAAAATCAAACTGAATCCATTAAAGAGCTTTGAAATATGGCTTGGCATTTAGGGTGACATGTATGAAAATCGGCGCATCGATGCGCCCGTTTTCACGGGTTTTTTCATGAAAACTGCGCCTGATGTATGTCGGCGTCCAAAGTACACTCATAAATGCGGAGTAAAGTTCCTGCGCCTCGCCTGTGTGTGAGGCGCATTGTGGAACTTAGGCGCATAAATTTAGAGACAGGCTGGAAATCAGCAAAAAATCATTAAGCATGTCAGTGAAGAGCAAAAATATATTTTTGCGTCTTTCACCTTTTATTCTATACAGCAAGAGCCAGCACAGCACAGGTCTTGCTGGGACCTGTGGTCCTCCAAGCAGGATTTCTATGTTCCCACGGCTTATTTCAGGTCGTATTTGCGGACGTATTGACGTCCGCAAATACATCACCAAATCCGCCTAAAATAATGAACAATTAGCTTACAATTGATACCAATAGAAAATACGGAAGTATTTGCGGACGTCAATACGTCCGTAAAACGTCCGAAATACATTTTTCCATTGGTATCAATTCTAACTAATTGTTCATTATTTTAGGCTGTTTTGGGGTGAGTATTGTGGACATAGATACGTCTGAAAATTTCGACCCAAAATAAGCCTTGGGAAACATAGAAACCCTGCTTGGGAGGACCACAGGTCCCAGCAAGACCTGTGCTGTGCTGGCTCTTTCTGTATATACTAAATAGAATAAAGGTGAAAGAAGCAAAAATACATCTTAAATTTTTGGTATTAAAAAGGACAAAAATTAACATCAGTACAACATCATCATTGGCTTATTTCATGTCAAATTAGTTTAATTTACTCCGTATTTTTAAAGGGAACCTTTAAAAAGCTGATATTTCTTTTTTGGAGATCTTATATATATTATTTCCATTTATTTTAAATGATCAACTTTTTCAATACATTGAATTCGTTTTTATACAAACTTTGATATTTATCTTTATTAATGAATTCATTTTATAAACAACTCTTTTTTATTATTGTACTGTTGTAACTGTAGACCTAGAGAACATTTTGCCCCATTACAATAAGTTCTAGCTTCACTGCGCTCCTCCGACTCAGGTAGACCACATTGAACTAGGTCTGCCTGTGTGAGCTGTAATGCGCCTCACTTTGCCGACCGGCATTCCTACATGCATCGGAGAATTCGAATCTGGTGCGTCCTGCCCCAGCATGCCACAGCACGCCCACAGCACACCCCTTCATGTTAGACGCATTACAAAGTGGGAAGTTGCGCCTAACAACGCATTTGAGCGTCCGACAGCGGAGTTGGCCCCAGTGAGGGTAGTACAACCTGAAAACAGGCGAAAAGCCGATCACCCTAACATGTATGAAGCTCGCCCCGTCGGAGCGCAATTTTGAGCACTGGAACATGGGAAAGCTGCACCTCATGTATGTCGGCGCCGGAGGTGTTCTGATACAATGCGGTGTAAAGTCCACCGCGCCTCGCCAGTGTGGTGAGGCGCAGTGCAGAACTTAGGCGCAGTGCGGGACTGCGCCTAAGATTGTGCCCAAAGGGGGTGCGCACATACATGCGGGGGGAAAAGTCCACCGCACCTCGCCGTGTGTGAGGCGCACTGCGGGACTTAGGCGCAGTGCGGGACTGCGCCTAAGATACGCCGCCCGAGGAGGTGCGCTCATACATGCGGTGAAAAGTTCACTGTGCCTCGCCAGTGTGTGAGGCGCAGTGCGGGACTTAGGCACAGTGCGGGACTGCGACTAATTGTATTCCGAATCAAAGGGCTGGCTGGAAATGAGCGAAAAATCATTAAACATGTTAGTGAAGAGCAAAAAGAGTTTGTCTTTCAAATGAATGAAATGAATAAAGTGAAAAAAACAAAGCTGTCTAAAAGCGGGAAAAAATGTAGTGAAAAAAATGAATCATTTTAAAAATTAAGGGAAAATATATATAAGATCGCTCAAGAAAAAAATCTCAGTTCTCATCTCTGTGCGGCATGGAGTATGAATAAAAAAAAAACGTTTTTATTACGTATAAAACATTATCTGAAAAAGAGCTCAAACCTACTAAAAAAATACATAAATAAAATCACTTTCCAAAAATCAAGAACGGCGCAACTTCAGGAATTTGGATAATGGAAATTGCCGGGAAATACAGTAATACAAATTCTGTTTTGCTCTTCTCATTGGTCGGAGAAACAAAAAAACCAATCAGAATGAAGCGAAGTGACCCATTATAACCTATGGAGAAGTATTGACCAATCAAATGCAAAGGCGGGACAGTTCAAAAATACAGTAAAAAATGCAGAAAAACAGCTGATTGGTTGAAAATTGCGGGAGCTTGGCTATTCCCGGGCCCAAACAGAGCGCGAGCTACTTTGTCCCATTGTAAATCTATGGACGATCGGGGCATGAAATCTCAGTGCCGTGAGGCATGCAGTATTAGTAAATTAATCGGTTTTATTAAGTGTAAAAATTCTCTGTAAAAGAGCTAAAACCCTTTACTAAAAACATACTAAATTTTAAAAATCACTAACAACAGGTTTGTCGCCGAGACCGGCGCAAAATCGGGAATTGGGAAAAAATTAGAAATTCCCGGGGAAAATACAAGAAATTCAAATTCTGTAAGCGCTTCTCTTTGGGGTCGGCAAAAAAACCAACCCAATCAAAATAGGAGGGGAAAAGGGGCCCCCCATTAAAACCTATGTGTAACGCAAAAAAAGGTGGATCCGCGGGGCCCCCCCAAAAACGCAAGCGATGATACAAAACCCACGCCGGGGAACCCAAAGTCTAAGTACCCCCCGGTTTTTTCCCAGACCCCGCCCAAACCCGGGAGGAAATTGCTGCGGCGTGGGGCTACCGGGCCCCGTTACCCCTGACGTGACGGTTGCGATGGCGGCCGGGGTAAGCTTTGGGGGAAAAGGGATGTAATCCAGAGACGCGTGGGGGACAGGCAAAAGGGTTTCAGGGCAGGGGCAGGGGTTTTCCCGTGGTTTCAGAGACGGGGCCGACGGTTCGGGCAGGCGGAAAAAAAGGGGCCAAGGCGGGAAAATTTAAGCAGGGGGACGGGTTTCCAGGGGTAATTCAGGACAAAACCAGCAATACTCCAAGACCTGGGTTAAGCACACCAAAAAACTGGCAAGGAGTGTGGGGGCGTGTTCCCTTTTATATAGGCCCAAGGGGCCCAATCAAAAACCCTTTTAAAAGCTAGGGAAAACCGGGGGCGGGGGTTCGGGAGCCCAGAGACAGATGGGGACTGGGGGTGAGTCCGGGGTTTCCACCCCCAAGAAAAGAAGGGACCACGGTTCTTTAACCCGCGGGGGGGACGGCCGCGGCGACCCCGGGGGCCCCGGGACGCCTGACACCCCTTTCCCCCCCCCTTTGTTTTTCCCCCCTTTTTTTTGGGAAATTTTTTAGAGGGGGGGATCAGGGGACGGGTTTGGGGCCCAATTCCCCAAGGAGCGCCCCTCCGGACCGAAGCCCTTCAGTCAATAAGTAAGAACCGTTTCCCCCTCACCGTTTTTCCCCGGCCGCCCCTCCTTGATTCAAAGATGTTATCTGTATTAAAACAGGAAGAAGGTAGCCCAGTTAGGGGAAAACCCCGGGTTTCAGAAACCAAACCCCCCCTTTTGGGGGGGACAGGGGGAAAACGCGTTCGGGATACTTTAGAGGGGGGGGAAAAGGGGGGAGCTTTTTGGGAAAATTGGTTCAGTCCCGAAGTCCCACAAAAGGACCCAAGTATTTGGGACCCAACTTGAAAGCTGGGCCCCTTTTTAAAAAAGTTGTCCCTTCGGGGGGAAAACCCCAAAACCCGTTCCTGGCTAAAAATAGGGGGGGGGGCCTACGATATCTGTCCAGCCGGGACGTTTGGGTGCGGGCAGAAATCGTACGGCCGGGGCCCGTTGATTTTTCCCAAAAGACCCTTTATTTCCTTTACTTGGGCATCCAGGGCCAGGCCAAGGGGACGATAGTTTAAGGCAGGGGTGGGGGGGGGTTTGAAACCCAAAGACGCCCAAAAAAGGGGGTGGCCCCCCAAGCGGTTTTCCGAGTTAAAAACTCTGCCCGGGGGAGAAAAATGGGACCATTTTTTCCCCTACAAAGCGGACAAAAGTGCCGCAAGGGGTCCCCAAAACCGGGGTTAAACCCAAACTCAAACCTCCCCGTTTTTTTGAGGGGGGTTATCCCAGATAAAAATTTCCAGCTGAATCTCAACTGACAGCACAGACCCCGCCAAATTTTTTGCAAAAAAAGGCCCTCCCCTGTCAGAACAATATGAAAAGGGAAAGCCCGTCCCAGCAAAAAAATCGTAAAGGAAAAAATTTTGGGCCCAAGGGGGGGGCAGGGGAAAAACCCAGGGCAGGGGATACAGTGAGTTCATTTTGGGGAAAGAAACGAAGGCCCACCACCCAAAATGACCGGGGGGTTTTTTTTTTTTCCAGATGAGGGGGGAGGTTTTGTGACAAAGTCCATGGCGACAGGGTTTCCAGGGTTTTTCCGGAAAGGGAAAAGGCGGCGGGAGGCCCGGGTTTGGAGACGAGGGCCCCTTATTTCGGGAACAGGAGGAGCACACCAGCCTAAAGCCCCTTTCTTTTTAGAAAGGGGGCCCAAACCGGGAAATTTAAGGGGGAAACCCAGTTTAAAGGCTTATGGATTTCCTGGATGCCCAAACATTGGGGGAAGAATGTCCCCATTCGGGATTCGGGGCCAAAAGGGCAGGGCAACTTACATTTTTCCCCGGGGGGGGCAAGTGTTTAAAGGGCCCCCGGGGAGCAGCCGCAATTTACCCTTTCCCGGGAAAAACCTATTTTGCTGGGAGGCGACTCAAGACCCCCCCAAATCCAGGCACGAGATGGGGCGTGGGCTTTGACGTTTTCCCGGGCCCGGAAAGGGGTAGCGGGAATTTAAAAAACGGGAAAAAAAAGAGGGGACCATTTTCCCTGCCGGGGATTCGGGGACGTTGACCAAATCCCAAAATTAGGAGGTTTTTATGGTCGGGGGAAAAATTTTAAATAGGGTACGAGCCCCCCCCCAAACAGGTACCCCCACTCTTCCAAGACCCAAATTTTTTTATGGCCAGTAACTCGGGGACCCCCTAGGGTTTTAAAATTTTTATCGGAGGAGGAAAATTTTTGGGGAAAAAAAAACCAAAACGTATGCATTTTTACCCGGGGGGGAATCCCTGAGGGGGACAGCCCCGGGGCACCCCCCGGAAGCACCCAATTCCCAAAATTTAATGGGGCGGTTTGGGTTGGGCAGAAAAGACCGGAGCAAAGGGAAATCCCATTTTGGGGGACTTTTAGGCTTCTTGAGCTTGGGGGGGGCCGGGATTTGGGATTGCCGTTCTTTTTTAAATTTTAGCCCCACCCAGGGGAGCCCAAGCGAGAGGAAGTGGGGAAAAAAAAATTTGTTATAATATTTGGCAAACCCCGGAACTTTAAAAAGGCCCCGAAGGCCCACCGGTTGGGGCCACTGAAAAATGCAGAGATTTTTTTGAAGGACCCAACTAGGGGCCCCCTTATCAGAGACAAAGGTACCCTAAAAGGGGGTAAGCTGGTACGTTTTCAAAGGGGCACTTCTCTGGTTTGGCAAAAAGTGATGGGGGCGAATCGCTTGAGGCCCTGGGGGAAACTTTGGTGGCATGATTTTACGAGCCCGGGGAGAAAAGTTTAGAATTTCGCCCAAAGTAGAAAATTTAAAAACCAGCTGTAGATTAGGATCCCCGGAAGATCTCTTTGACAAATTTTCTAAAATTTCAGCGGGAGCGTTGCAAAAGTTTTAAAATTGGCAAAACCCCAATCCTCGAAGTGGCCATCCCGGTTTAAACCCCCTTTTTTTTCCATTCATCCCCCTTCTCGAATATAAATTTAAATTTAAAGCCCCGCGTAAAACCCAGTTTTGGAAAATATTTTTGGCCCCACAGGGGGTTTCGAAGAGTTCGGAGACCCAAGGGCGGGGGGGTTAGCATTTTTTTTTATAGTAATTTTTTTTTTAAGCCCCATAGTGATGCGGGGCCGGGAAGAGACCCGTCTTTTTTTTTTCCATAAGAAAGAACCCGGGCTCCCCCCCGGAGACGAGGATTTTGTTAAATTTAAATTTCCTTTGCGGGGGTTTTCGCCTTGTTTGTACTCGGGACATCCCCTTTTTGGTCTCCGGCCCGGGGGAGGAGTACAGCCCGGGTTTTGCGGGTTTTAAGGGAACGGGCCAAAAATTTCCGGGTTTGTGGGGGAAAGCGTTTGGGGCCTGTCTTCCGGGAAAAAACAAAAGAAAAGCCCCAGTATGGCTTTAAGGTAGACCTTAAAGGAAACCCCTTGGCAGACTTCGGGGAGGCGCCCTGAGGGCCCGAGCTACGGTTTAGAAGGAAAACGGGGATTTAACATGGGGAACCCCAACCATGACTTAAAATGGCCCCCAATTCCAAGGTGGGGGGTTAGGGTTTCCTGCACCCAAGGAAGGCCCAAAGAAGGATTTCCAAAATTGGATCGAGGCAGGACAAGAAGTTGAAAACGTTTCCTTGTGAAGGGCCCCAAATTTGCAAGCAGGGGGGGGCGGTACGGAAGCGGATAGCGCCCCAAAAAGGGCTTTCCCCACTGACCAAAACCGAACTGGGGTTTTCTGCTTTTGTAGTTTCCCCCAATTCCAGAATCAATAAAGGCGGTGGCCTGAAAAAGGGGCTGTCTGGAGAAGACCAATATATTTGGGTAAAATTTAGACGGGGGGAGAGGCCCCTTGACACCTAGGGTCCCTCTCCTACCCACCCTAGGGTGCGGGAAATTTCCCGGGGCACGACATTCCCCCAAAAAATGGCCAGAACCGCCCCCAATTTTAAAACAGAGCGCTTCAGACGACGTGAGAACTTCCTTGGACAGGTTGGGGCTTTTTTTCTTTAGGACCTTTGGTTTTTTAAAAAACCTTCCCCTTCAAAAAGGAAAAAAATCCGGAAAAAAAAGGAAAAAAAAAAAAAAAAAAAAGGAAAGGAATTTTTAACCGCCCCCGGAAAACAATGGGAGACCCGGCCAAAACGGGGGAAACGGCGTGGACGGACGGTTTCCCGTTTTAAAAAGGGGGAAGCTCTTTTGCCCTTTTTCCCAAACGAAAATCCACCCGGGGGCTAAATGGATTAAAGGGCATCCAAAGCTGCTGGGGGAGCGGGGAGCTTTTTCCCCGATTCGCCCCGAGAGGGGCCCGCCAAAATGCGCCACCAACGCTTTGTAAATTCCCGTCCGCTCCGAACGAGGGGTGCGAAAAAGACCGAATATGACCGACTTTTGGGGGTGCCCTGACGGGAAACCCGACAAATGCTGCGGAAACCGAAAAAAAGGCCCGGTTCCCCCGACGACTGTGGCGGGAAAACCCCCCGGGGAAAAGGTTTGGAGGTCCCCAAACCCGAGGATCCCCTCGATCCCCTAGTGGCGTAGCCCCAAACCCCGGTTTTCCAGAAAAGAGGGGTTTTTTTGAAGGGGCCCCCTTGGCTCGCTCTGTAGGGAAAAAAGGGGCCCCATCAACTCGAGGGGGATTTGGGGCACTGGCTGGAAAGAAACCCCCGGCATTTCTTGGGGTCTCCATCGTTTTGCGGGGGGAGCTGCAAAGCAGGCGGGTCCCCAAGCTTTGGGGCCCGGTTTTGAGGAAAAGGATGCCGGAGCAGCGGGGGCAGTGGTGGCAGGTGGAGGGGAACGGGGGGCAAGGTTAGCCAAACATGGGCTAACTTTTTTTCGATTTCTTGACTTGCTGGGCCAAAATGCTGTCGTGTTTTCCCGGGGAAACGGCAAGGTACCCGGCGGAAAACCATGGCCAGTTTTACTGTTTAAAGCAGGAGTGGAACCGCTGGGCCAAAAGCAAGCGATGATTTGCTAAGCCACGCCAGGGAAAGGAGTCTTTTATCCCCCCATTTTTTACCAAGCCCGCCGCAAAGGGGGGATGGGCTTGCTTCGCGTAGGCTACCAAGGGGGGGTTAAACCCTTTACGTGACGGCTTGCGATGGTGCCCGGGGGTTTTCAGCGGGGGAAAGAAGTAAACCCGAGACCGGGAGTCGGGGACGGGCAGAAGACAGGCAGGGGGGCCGAGGTTCAGAACAGAGACAAAGGGAACGGTCAGGGCCGGCGGGAAACAAAGGGAAGGTCAGGGAAAAGTAAGCCGGCGGGGCTGGTACACGGGGGAAAACAGGACAGAACAGGGAATTACTTCTAGAGCAGGTAAACACCCAACAAAAAAGGGGAAGGAGTTGCTTGGGGGGGTGTACCTTTTTATAAGGGGGCCCAAAGGGGGGCCCTCAATAAACCCAAATTTAAAGGGTTTTCGCTGGCCCTTTTTCAAACCGTCCAGCCGTTTTTGGCGGCCTTAAGCAACGGGCCCGCACACGGGGGTGTCAGAGCCGGGGGGGGAAGGAGCAGGGGCTGGGGAGTAGGGGGGTTTTCCCGCCCAGGGAACAGAAGGACCACGGCTGGGGCAGCTGCGGGGACCCGGCCGGGGGCCCCCTAAAGGGGCCCAGCGCTGTTTAAAACTTTTGGAGGAAATATTGAAACCCAAAAAAATTCAAAGGCGGGACCCGTTCAAAAAACAGTAAAAATGCAGAAAAAAGCTGATTGTTAACTAGTGGGGGCTTGGCTTTTCCGGCCCCCAAACAGAGCGCGAGCTACTTTGTCCCCTTGTAGCTATGGACAGATCGGGGCAAATGAAATCTTTTGTGGCCCCTGAGCATGGAAATATCACGCAGTATTACAAGCGCTTGCCGGCTATGGGGTGTAATCCCTTGACTTCAATGCAGGGGGCGCACGCAAAAAAGTCTATTAAAAAATACAGAAAAAAAAAAAACCATAACAATGTGTTTGTCGCCTCACCCCCGGGGCAAAAATCAGGAATTGGGGAATTTTTTAGAAATTTTTCTGGGAAAAAATAGTAATTCAAATTCCCGTAAGCTCTTGTCCTTGGCGGGCCCTAAACCAAACCCAAACAGAATATTATTTTTTTTTGGGCAATACTTTTCCATAGGTTATTTAAAGGGTTTTTCTTTTCGTCCTATTCTGATTGGGGGGTTTACCGACCAATGAGAAACGCTTACAGAATTTTAATTACTGTATTTCCCCGCAAATTTTTAAGTTTCCCAAAATTTCCCGATGTTTTCGCCCCCTTCTTGATTTTTGGGGGGAAAGGGGATTTTTTTTATGTTTTTTTTTTTTGAAAATTTGATTTTTTTTCTGAAAAAGTTTAAAATTTAAAAAAAACGATTTTTTTTTTTCATACTCCCCCCCTCACGGAGCAGAGAAACCGAGATGGGGTTTTCTTTTTTCGATCTTTATATGGTTTTCCTTTTCCCTGTTACTTTTTCTCTTCACTTTTGTCTCCTCCAGCTCATTTAGACCAACTTTAACTAGGTCTGCCCGCGGAGTGGCGAGGTGCAATGCGCCGCACTTTTCTGACTCGATCAAAAATGATTGGGGGTTTTTCCCACTTGCCACGTCCCCCCCAGAATGCCCCAACACCACCCCATTGCACTCCCCTTTTATGTTAGGTGCATCCCCAAAATTTGGGGAAAGGGGGCGCCTAACAACCCTATCCCTCGTCCGACATGGGATTTTGGATCTTTGGGGGCGCCGTTTTCGCCCCAAAAAAAGGCGCAAATCCCCATCATATATATCGCCCCTTTGTGTCTACAAGTGTAATCGGGAGGGAAAAACCATCCCCCTCCCAGCCCATGGGGGGCTGGCCCAAAACAGTGCAAATAAACCCGGGCGTCCTCTCCGACCCGGTTTTTTGGCACTTGCCGTGGGAACGCAACCCCAAAGGGAAAACCCCTGGTAGTTGGGGCTGGTTTTTCAGGGGGAACAAAGCCCGCCCCCATTTAATGCATGTGTCCCCAATTTTTTTTTATCAGAATTTTGAGTGTCCTCAGAGCTGCAGGACCTACTAGGGTAGCAGCCCCAGCAACTGCTATGGAGCCCCGCGCACAGAGGCCCGTCCGCCTCAATTAGCATCAAATGCCCAGACCCCCTGTCCCAAGCGTTTAACGGGCGTGGTTCACTTCACAGCGTTTGTTTAAGATCCTTTGGGCCGCTTTACTACACATCAACAGCCCCAAAAAGTTTCTGGGACAATAGCTTTTCCCTTTGGGGTGCTGCCAAAACGTAGCGCCTAAAGTTTTTTAGTTTTTTTAAGCCAACGGGTTCCCTGTCCCGAGTCCTGACTGGAAAATTTTGCCCCTGCCTGATAATGCTGCAGTTTTGTGCCCACCCTCCTCCTTCCCCTCCCGCAGTCTTTCCCGAAAAGTGCTTTATGTTTACAGATGAGTGGAAAGTTTTGTTTTTGGGAAGTTTTTTTTTTATTGACTAAGCCTGGGAGGGCTGTTTTTTTTCAGGAAATTTGGGGGGGGAATGAGAGAAAGGGGGGAAATGGGCTGTGTTGAGAGGAATTTTGTATTATAGAGGGGGAAAATAAATTTTTTTAAAGGGGTGGTGTGTCTGGGGGGCCTTTTTTATCTAAGGAAAGGGGGGCTGTAAACCTGTGGGGAACTTGTATTTTATAAAGGGGAAAACTGTGTTTAGGGGGGTGAAAAATTTGGAGTGCTGTGTCTGAAGGGGGTTTTATTAAAATAAGGGGGGTGCTTGTCTTTATGTGGACAGTATTTTTTTGGGGGGTTGGCCCCAGGGGGGTCTTTTTATATGGGGGACTAAGCCTGGGGTTTTTTTTTTTTTTTATTTTTTTGGGGGGCCCGTATTTTTTGTTGGGGGCTTGTGTCTGATGGGGTTTTGTCCTTTTATTTGGGGGTTTTTTTTATTCCTTTTTGGGGGTTTTAAAATAATGGAAAAGGAAATAAATTTTTTGATCCCCCTTTCCCATTTTGTAAGTTTGTCCACTTTACCCAAAAAACCCTGTAGAGGGCTATAATTTTAAGAGTAAAGGGTTTAAATTTTTAAAATTTTTTAAAAATAGAATATCAAAAATAAAATCTAAATTCCCCATTAAAAAAATAATATAAATTTTTTTTGCCTTTTGCTTTAGAGAAATAAGTAATTTGATTTCCCCACCAACCATTAAGGGTTTTTGGCTCCAAAAGGCAAAAGGGAGATGCTCCTAATTTAACACTTTTCCTGCATTTAGACAGCTTTTCCCTTTAAAAATTTAAAACCCCTTTTTATTTATCAGACTCTTTAAACCCCTAAAAAACATGGGCCCAAAAACCAAAAAAACTTTCTTTAAACATTCTTTTTTAAAGAATTTTTAGAGTTGACAAATAAAACCAAAAATGAAAGATATCTAAAAAAATAGAAAAAAAAACTGTTTACAAAAGGACCCGGGAACTGAAAAAACCGATAAAACAATCGTGGATATTCGGGGCAAAAAACAAAAATTTTGTTGAATAATAATAATAATAAACAAAGCTGTTATGAGATAACAACAAAATAAAATTATTTTATACCGAAAATGCACAAATAAATAGAAGGTAACCCATAGATTCCCAAAAAGATTTTCTCTTATTAAAAAACATAAGGGGGGTCAATTAAAAATTTATTTCACCCGCACAATTGAGATTTAAATTTTTCTGATAACCCCCAATTTTAGAGGGGGGCTTAGGTTCTTTCCAATTGTATGCATTAGCTGTTCGGCTTTTTTTTAAGAGTGTGGAAAAAAAATTGTG
>JAODAL010071505.1:0-15502 GCA_025379985.1 Phyllomedusa bahiana
TTTATTTTTTATTTTTATCATATCACATAGATCTAACACTAATAAAGAAGACGACAGATTGCAATTAATATGTTCCCAAAACTCCATTATCTCCTGCCTTTTGTACATTGCGTGGCCTTTTATTGTATCGTTTTTATCATTGTTGGTAAATGAGCTGTGAGTTTTCTGCGAAAAGTTAATAAATTCAGATTGCTCATGTAGTTGTCATTGAGAGTTGAAGATAAGAGATTTCCTTGTGATTGCAAATAACAGTGCAGCTGGCTGATAAATTCTCAGTGAGATTTTGCCGTGAATGGTAGGGAACAAAAACCCTCATTTGCTTAAACTCAAAATAATTTCAGCTTGTGACAAGTCAAATGAAAATTGAAAGTGCAAGTGTTGCATCGCCACATGATTTTGTCATTTCAAATTACACTGCAGCTTTTTATAATACAATCACAAAAGAATGTGTTGATTTATTTAATAACAGCAGTACATTTAAGAGATGTTTAAAAAATAGCAGTAAAAGTTTATTTTAACTCCTGAAGAATTCAACTATTTTAAAATTTTTTTTTTTCGTTTTTTTTTCCTCCATATCTTCCAAGAGTCATAATCTGCAGAATAAAAATAACCTGTCATTTAAGACAAAAAACAGCACCATTAAAACAAGATAATCCTCACCTCTGCAAAAAAAAGTACTTTTTTCATGTCACCTCACTTAGAATTCTTTTTTTTTTCGGTTTCCCAGTACATGCTATGGTATGGTTGATGGTATAATTGGAAAGTGCATCTTTTCCCACAAAAAAAACTCATATTTCTATATAGATGGAAATATTTTTAAAGTTAGGATTCTTGAAAGGCATGGAGGAAAAAAAATATATAAAATGAAGAGCCAATAAATTTTGACCGGCTGACAGTAAGGGGTCAAAAAAAAATTAAATATCTTAAAAAAACTGCATTGCTAAAACCTTTTTAATTTTTCCACTGTTGAACCTGTGTAACAGTTATTTTTTTGTGGGATGAAGTCTAGTTTTCATTGTTCCTCACGTGGAGTGTATGTGGCTGTTTTATACTTTTTTTTTACATTTTTTTTTGTGAAGAATTGACAACAGATCATACATATATGCATTACAATCACTGGATTCACTTGTGGTAGTATACAGATAGTTGAGATTGTTCACTAATTATATACGACATCTCAGTACGTTTGTACATGATCTAAAGTTACAGCGAATAAAACCACTCCCATCATGCCCACTGTTATAGATTATACAAATGCATGATGGGAGTTGTAGTTTCCCAACAGCTGGAGGGCCGGCAGTTTGACACCTGTGCTTTAGATCTAACAGGTTATCACTGTATTTTCTTTCAAAGTACATAATACAGTTGAAACCAGAAGTTTACATACACTATATAAAATTACACTTATGCATGTTTTTCTCACTGTCTGACATGAAATCAGAATAAACCTTACCTGTTTTAGGTTTATTAAGATTACCACAATTATTTATATTTGCAAATGCCAGAATAATGAGAGGATTTTTTGAAGCATTTTTATTACTTCCTGCAAAGTCAAATGTTTACATACACTAGGATTACTATGCCTTTAATCAACTTGGGACAGCCCATATGGTGATGTCTTGTCTTTGGAAGCTTCTGTGTCTTTTTATATAGTATAAGTAAACTTCTGGTTTCAACAGTATATTTAAAGGTGTTGTCTCACTATATTCATTCATCTTACCTCAGTCCTGTTTTCTTGGTTTCACTTTGAATTCAGGGGCATGTTTACTGGCTTCTACTAGGCTGCAGTAGAAGTCAGGTCTGTAGCTATAGCAACCAACACTGGCAGCCTATCAGAATAGATCAAACAGGTCTGTAGCTATAGCGACCTGAGGAGCTGATGCAGCCAATACAAGAGGGGATATCTAGGAATAGGTGGGACACTGTTAGTGGACATATATTGCAAAGTGACTTGTTTTTGCAAGATCTTTAACATAAAAAGCAATCCTTGTAGCGAGACAATCCCTTTAATTCCTCACTTTTATTTAAGTACCACAATACATATCTATTTGCAATATGTTAAATTCTTGAACTCCAACTTTAACATTAAAGGGTTTTTTCTCACCATGCTGTATCACAAGCAGCTTTACAGTCATTCTCCCTTTGTCAGGCTGTGGGGATTTTTATAGCAGTGATTAGAATATTTAGCTCCTCTACAGCTAGCTAAGAAATTACAAAGATGTAGGTGCAGGAGATTTATTCGTCAGTAAACAAAGCTACAAGTGCTCTGAGGAGTGAAAACAATTGCTTATCTATAAACAAAAGCTAATCTTGTTATAGATAATTATTCTGCTCTGAGAGTGAGCTCTGTCCATGGTGAAGTCACTCCCTGCTTTCTGTCTAATCAGGAAGGAAGATTATGGTCATAACCAGAGAAACCTGTGAGCAGGTAAAATCTCTCTTGTCTCATGACCAAGGTAAAATCAAAAGACTATTTTAAGACAATTATCTGTCTCTACATGTCTAATCTTTGTTTTGAGAAAATCCCTTTAACCCTTTAATTTCTAAATGGAGGCAAAGATGATCAAAGTTACCATATATACTCTAGTATAAGCCGAGTTTTTCAGCACAAAAAATGTGCTGAAAAAGTCGCCTCTCGGCTTATACTCGAGTCACTGTATGTGACTCCTCAGGGTGCACATATTGTTGAATCCCGAGTCAGCCGATAGCGTCCAGGTGCTGCCATGGCCCTGGCACCAGCGGGGATCGCTTCAGCTGTATGTAAATCCTGGGAGCGCATACAGGTGAAGACACTATTGTGGAGCAGAGAGTGAGTGCTCCTTGCACTGCAATAGGACTCCGGGAGGCCACAGCAGACTTGCGACCTTCCGGAGTTTCCGGCACAGGCGGCGTGTCACCACGCCGCCTGCCCAGCCTGATGACATCATGCCGCCTGTGCCAGAAGACGGATCGCTGGAAGAGCCTCAGAGAGGCAAGGAAATGTGACTACTGCCTATAAATGCCTATCGGGGACATATACCTGCCTATAATTGCCTATGGGGGACATATACCTGCCTATAATTGCCTATACCTGACTATAATTGCCTATACCTGTCTATAAATGCCTATGCCAGCCTATAATTGCCTATACCTGCCTATGGGGGACATAAACCTGCTTATGGGGGACATTAACCTGCTTATACCTGCCTGTGGGGGACATTAAACTGCCTATACCTGCCAATATATGCCTATGGGGAACATTTAACTGTCTATATCTGCCTATGGGGGCATTAAACTGCCTATACCTGCCTATGTAATTTTATTGGTATACATTTTTAGTTTTGAAATTTACCAGTAGCCGCTGCATCGTCCACCCTAGGCTTATACTCAAGTTAATACATTTCCCCAGTTTTTTGTGGCTTATACTCAAGTATATACGGTGTTTCTCTTAATTTTATTTTACTCCAGCTGAGTTACATACTCAGCGTAATGAGAGACCCTTTTAGTTGCTCTATAAGATAATTTAATGTGCATTTAAAAAGTGTTAATATATACCATCTTTCTTGTTTACCAAATGACTTTATAATAAACATTTTCCATTTGTGCAAAAATACTTTTGTGGACTTTTCATTGTTTCTTTCTGCACCCATGTGCATCTATAAATAAAAGCTGTTTCAAAACTGACTAAAATCTGGCATCTGTATATGTATCCAAGGTTGCAGGATACATTTTTTCAACAACAATAAGACTAGACGTAGGTCCCTTAAATTCAACAGTTTCATTCCAGCTTCCTCCTTTTGAGGCTTGCAAGGAAAATAATATTATGTACGACTTTGTGGTGTTTCAAGTACCACTACCTTGTAAACCTGTTTCACATAATCTAAACTTCCTTTCAAAATCTGTTATCTTTGAACAAGACCACAATCCATGTAGCAAATTTTTGGTTTTCCACATTTGGCATGATACCTGATATACGTCAGATGCATTTATGTAGTGGATGCAAAAGCACATATGGCTTTATGAGCAATATGGAAAAAAGCTTTCTCCATTGTTCATTTATTATGGCCACTTAGACTCTGCAGGAGCCCTTTAACATTTGTTTATAGATATCCATATCTTCTAGCTCCATCTTCAATTTTTTGGAATGAGGCTACGAGAGATGGGTGAAATAATCAAAAATTCGGTTCGCCAACTCCGCCGAATTTTCCAACAAAATTAGTTTCAGTCCGAATTACTTTGGGACGAATCGCGTAAAAAAATAGCTATTTCTAGACTGCACAGAGCCTGTAGGGTGCTGTAAAACGTTGTGCCATGCTTAAATATGCAGAGGGAGCTTGGTTTGATCTTCATACAATGCTGTGTTTTAGTATGACACGCACATGACTGCTGACGCTCTTAGAATCGCTTCACTCTAATATTCCCTGGGCACTTACGCGGGCAAAACTGACCAAAAAACTGAAGCGGGAATGCAACCTGATAAAGTCATGGCAGAACCAGCTGGAAAAAAAGAAGCTGCGTCAAAGAACGCAGTAGTAGGTTACCGGAGCTGCCACAGATCGCAGCACAGTTAGGGGACATCACAGCAGGAGTCACCCTGCGAGGCCACAGCATCCGGTGTCATCTACCGGCCATGTGTTGACCACACACTAGGTCATACACTTTCTCCCAGATGACATCTGACAACCCCAGCCAAGAGTCGGTGGGTTTGTCCACACACAACCCTATTTGGCATGGCCGGAGCAGGTGAGGGGCTCTCACCTGTCCTCAACCCACTCTGTCCCGTTCGCTTCCCACAGCCAGAGAACTACTATGTGCTGTGGCCTCTGTGCCACTATACAGTGAGGACCAACTATATGAGGACAGTGGGCAGCAAAGAGGTGGGGAAGACATCCGCTGCTTCTTGCAGAAGCGGGCAAATAGTGATGAGGAAAGTTGCAATGGGGGGTTATGTTGCGAGTGGTCAGGCTTTGTACAGCGACACCGTTGAGGAGAACAGCGGTGACAGACAAACACTAATCGATGTAGCCGATCGCACATGGGAGCCGAGAGAAACAGGCGAGGCTGGGACAAGTTATTCTGGTGCCCTAGTTAAACAAGGCATAAAGTGCCCCCCAAACGGAAAATTCAGTCCACTCCATGCCTCCTTGTGCCCTGGGATGAAGTGGCGCCCTACGCGGTCGCCTACCCTCGACTACCAATTGTCCCGGCCCTGGCAGCATTCCGTTAGCGCTACATTAAGTTTTAGGCTACGGGAGAAGACGAAGGAGGCTTTGAACGACAGACAATATGGGATCTTGGACAGTAGAGAGTTAATGTCTGGGCCGGAGTTGTAAAGTTGGGTGTCATCAGCATACTGGTGGTTTTGAAAGCCAGACCAACAGTGTACAAGGTTTCATCATTATCATAGGGAGAAGAGAGCATCAGCTTGCGTGTCAGGCAGTGGTGCAGCCCGTAAGTCATTAGTGTAGCCGGGAGTCAGCAGGATGACAGCAGTGCGAGGTTGGGAGCCAAACGGCCACGATTTAGACCACCCACTTTGCAGGTCCCAGAAAGTAGCGGCACAGAGGCTCACCAGGTCAGCGGCGGTAACAGTCAGTCAGTGCGGAGCTTTGGTGGTAAAATCATCTACTCGGCAGTGTTTCAGTTTTTTGACGAGACACCAGAGGAGGTTTGAACATAACTATATGTAGAATTGGGGGCAGAAAGTAAAGCGTGACCAGGGACCTAACGTTGGCACCACAGCCTTGCATCCTGTCCCAACAGCTGTAGCACCCAGTGGCACGCCTCCCATTTCAGGCAGTCAAGGCTTCACCACCTCTGCCGAAGACAACTCCCTGTCTATTATATCATCTACCGGTCCAGATACTCCTGCTCCTCGGCACTCATGGTGCCAGCAGTCGTTTACCGAGACGATTTCCAAGAGACAGCAGTATGCTTCTAGCCATCCCTAAGTGCAGAAGCTGACCGTGGTCCTGTCCAAGTTGGTGGTACTGCAGTCCATCCCTTTTCAAGTGGTGGACTCTGCACCATTCAAAGAACTGGCCAGGAAACTTGCCATTCACTTCAGCCATTGTAACCACACGGGTAGTGGCTCCTCTGGACCAGCGCAAGCGGTGGTAGCGGCCACGCCAGGGAGCGGGGTCTAAGTAGGTCCCGGTTTTCACCAGAGCCCGCCGCAAGGCAGGATGGACTTTCTGCGGCGGGAGTCCTACCAGGTCGCTACCCCTGGCGCGACTAGCTTGAGGTGGCAGCTGAGGAGCAGCAAGGTACAGAATCCTAAGACGAAACTCGTAGTCAAAGGTCAGGCCAACAGGTCAGGGCAGGCGGCGGAGATTCGAGGTCAGGTAATGTAGCAGAAAGGTCGGGTACACGGGCAGACAGAAAATGATGAACAGGGGGAAATTGATGAACAGGAATACATATATTAACAGAGTTAAATTGATGAACAGGAATAAATATATTAACGGGGGAAATTGATGAACAGGAATAAATATATTAACAGGGGGAAATTATTGAACAGGGGGAAATTGATGAACAAGAATAAATATATTAACAGGGGGAAATTATTGAACAGAGAAAGGCCATTAACGATTTTTGATGATCCAAGTGGAAAGGATGATTCCCCTGGGCAAACGAAGTCACACACGGGAGGAAATTCTCAATCAGGTTGTTCAAGTTTTACACGCATCTGCAAGACATTATAAAAAGGGCCAGGAAACTTTGCATGCACTTCAGCCGTTCTTACACCACCCATCACACCCTCCTTAAGCTGCAGCGGCACACCGGCGTCCCCCAACATCGGCTGATATGTGACATTTCCAACCGGTGGAATTCCAGCCTCCATATGTTGGAATGACTCTATGAACAGAGAAAGGCTATTAATAGTTTATTGATGATCCAAGCGGACAGGAGTACACCCTGTGTAATTTTAATGTCAGCCAGTGGCAGCTCATGCGTGACACCTGCCATTTGCTCATGCCCTTTCATGCGGACATGCGTTATTTGGCATTCGCCAGGACTACGGGATGAATAATGTCATTCCACTGCTTCATGTTGTCACGGACAGCGGTAGGGGATCCACTGGACCACCGCAAGCGATGCCAATAGCCACGCGAGGGAGCGGGAACTAAGTAGATCCCGGTTTTCAACAGAGCCCGCCGCAAAGCGAGATGGCGAAGTACCGAATCGTAAGACGAAACTCGTAGTCAAAGGTCAGGCCAACAGGTCAGGGCAGGCGGCGAAGATTCGAGGTCAGGTAACGTAGCAGAAATGTCGGGTACACGGGCAGACAGGAACTGATGAACAGGTGGAAATTGATGAACAGGAAAAAATATATTAACCGGGGGAAATTTATGAACAGGGGGGGACATTGAGGAACAGGAATAAATATATTAACAGGCGGAAATTATTGAACAGGGGGAAATTGATGAACAGATAGCAGCGGAGGGTCTCCCCTTTTTCCACCGTTAACAGGGGAGGGCCTCCCCTTTTTCCACAATTAACAGGGGAGGGCCTCCCCTTTTTCCACCGTTCATAGGGGAGGGTCTCCTCTTTTTCATATAAAGCCAGTTTTGCAGCATTTGCTTTTGCTTCTTTTTTGTTCTGTCCCATTCCAGTTTTGTATTGAATTACATCAACAATGGCACAGAATGCAAAGAAAGCACCTAAAACATTCCCTGTAGTTTTGGTCTCCTTCAGTACAAGTTCCATACGCTGCATTTGAACAAACTGGTGTAATGCAGAAACTGGATTCAAACCACCACGTTTATACTTCATGAGTGTTTGATTGTCACTGCTGTCCTCCTCAACGGTCTTGGTATGCAGAGGCTTACAGCTCGACAAAAAAACCTCCCATGCCACTCTCCACATCAATACTGCAAGAAGCAGGGGGTGTCTGCCCCACCTCTTCATTGCCAAGTAGCTGCTGACTGTCCTCAAATTGTTCGTCCTGACTCCAAATGAAGCCACTAACAAGCTTGGGTAACCCTTGGATATAAATTGCGCTCCACAAAAGGCCAGGAAAAATTTACTTGCATGTGCGATTTAAAAACACTGTGTATTTTACTGAATATAAAAGCACAAACAGGCTTAATTAACCTTTGGATATGAATTATGTTAAAACGGCGTGTATTTTACGGAACACAAAACAGAAAAACTCGTAAAAAAAAATCATAATTAACCTTCGGATATGAATTATGCTACAGCCAAAATTTATTCTTTGGTATGAAAAACAACGTTTCTTTTACTGAATACAACTGCAAAAAAATACTTAGTTAACCCTTGTATGTAAATTGCGCAAAAGAAATGTGCTGCCAACAATTACCAGCTTTGTAGCGTGTTAAAACGGCATGTATTTTACGGAACACAACAACAGAAAAACTTGTAATTAACCTTCGGATATGAATTATGCTACAGCCAAAAATTTATTCTTTGGCGGTGAAAAACAATGAATACAACTGCAGAAAAATACTTAGTTAACCCTTGGATGTAAATTGCGCAAAAGAAATGTGCTGCCAACAATTACCAACTTTGTAGCATGTTAAAATGGCGTGTATTTTACGGAACACAACAACAGAAAAACTTGTAATTAACGTTCGGATATAAATTATGCTACAGGCAAAATTTCTTCTTTGGCGGTGAAAAGGAACGTTTATTTGAATGAATACAGCTGCAGAAAAATACTTAGTTAACCCTTGGATGTAAATTACATAAAAGAAATATGCTGCCAACAATTACCAGCTTTGTAGTGTGTTAAAACGGCGTGTATGTTACGGAACAGAACAACAGAAAAACTTGTAATTAACCTTCGTATATGAATTACGCTACAGACAAAATTTCTTCTTTGGCGGTGAAATGGAACGTTTCTTTTAGTGACCACAACAGCAGAACAACGCTTAATTAACCCCTGGATCTAAATTGTGCAAAATAAATGAGCAACCAAAAATTAAGTGGTATTTGGAATGTAAAAATGCTGTTTCTTTAACTGAATATAACAGGAACAGGCAACCCTTGGATATTCAATTTGCTCAAGAACTGAGCAGATAGCATTAAAATGTACATGCAGCTGCATTGGACGCACACTGGACTTCAGTTCCAATACCCCACAAAATCAGAATTAGAACGTAAGCGAAACATTCTCTGAGAAAAGTTGTGACCCCCAAAAAAATCGCTGTATAAAAGTGAGTTTTTTAGTATGATATATCAGAAGCAGCAGTGGCGGTAGCAGAAGCAGCTTCCCTACACAGTACAGTGAGAGGAGTGTGTGGAGCGAGCATGGCGCCCGGACTTATATAGTGCGGTGACTAGAGATGGGCGAATTGATTGTAACGAAGTGGACTTCGTTTAGAATTTCAGGAAAACTTCGGTTCTGAACGAAGTCGAAGTTTGGGGTACTTCGGGTGAAGAAGTGTGCTTTTCATTTATAAAATGGCTACGAGCACATGGCGTTACATGGGGGCAAAGAACTCTGGGAGGAAGAAGGGCATAGCCTGCATGACATGTGCAGAGATGAAGCAAATCAGAGACCGTCGTTATTCTGTGACGTCACCACAGTATCTACGTCCGGGCGCGACGCTGGGAGCTCATACCGCTCTCACTGTACTGATCAGGGAAGGTGCTGCCGCGGCTGATTGTTACTGAAGAACTGATTTTTATACAGCGATCTTTGTGGGGTGTCTCAGCTTGTCTCAGAGACTGCTTCTCTTAACATTCTACTTCTGATTTTTTTGGGTATTGGATCTGAAATCCAGTGTGCGTCCACTGCAGCTGCATATACATTTAAATCCTATCTGCTCACAGCACATTGAATATCCAAGGGGGGTTCTAAGCCCTTTTCCCGTTTTTATTTTTTTTTAAAAAACAGCGTTTTTACGATAAAATACCACTTCCCTTTTTTGGGTGCTCAAATTTTTTGGCGTAATTTACAACCCGGGGGTTTAAATTTAAGGGGTTGTTTTTTTTTAATGGGTGATCCAAAAAACCGTTCCCTTTTAACCCCCAAAATATATAAATTTTTTCCCGTAGCCTAATTCACAAGCAAGGTTAAATTTCAATTATATTCTTTTTGTGGGCGTAAAAAACACCGCAATTGGGAACATGCTACAAAGCTAGTAGTTTGTGGTGGCTCAATTCTTTGCCGCAAATTTTCCTAGGGGTTAATT
Source organism: Phyllomedusa bahiana (assembly GCA_025379985.1). Taxonomy (NCBI): domain Eukaryota; kingdom Metazoa; phylum Chordata; class Amphibia; order Anura; family Hylidae; genus Phyllomedusa; species Phyllomedusa bahiana. The sequence continues at coordinate 10,140 of JAODAL010071505.1, forward strand.
AAGCTTGTTTTTCACTGTGGTGACTCCAAAAAAAACCCTCATTTTTAAACCCCCAAAATCTATACATTTTTCCTGTAGCCTAAATTTACAAGCAAAGGTTTAAATTTCAATTTATTTTCTTGTTGTGTGGCGTTTAAAAAACAAAGGGGGGAAAAACCTAAAAGCTAGTAGTTTTGGTGGGGTCAATTCTTTTTGGGGCAATTTTAAAATCCCGGGGTTTAAAATTTAAAAAATTTTTTTTAAAACGTGGGACTCCAAGAAACCGTCATTTTCATGCCAAAAAAATAAAATTTCTTGTAGCCCAATTCACAAACAAAGTTAATTACAATTTTATCTTTGTTGTTGGGCAAAAAACACCCCATTGTACAAGGTAAAACTTTTGTAAAATTTTTGGGGGCTCAATTCTTTGGCGCAATTAACATCCCGGGGGTTAATTTTAAAAGGGTTTTTTTTCGCTGGGTGATCCCAAAAAAAACCGTAATTTTACCCCCAAAATATATAAATTTTTTCCGTAGCCAAATTCAAAGAAAAGGGTTTTTTACAATTAAAATCTCTTGTTGGGGTGGGCGTAAAAAACACCGCATTGTAACATGCTTTAAAGCTAAAGTTTTTGGTGGCCAATTCTTTTCCGCAATTTTCCCAGGGGGTTTAAATTAAACGTTGTTTTTTCAGCTGTGGGGACTTTCCCAAAAAAACCTCATTTCAAGCCCAAAAACTATTTAAATTTTTCCTGTAACCTAAAACACAAACAAAGGTTAAATACAAATTTTTGCTCTTTTTGTTTTGGCGTAAAAAAAAAATTTATTGGGAACACCCCAAAGCTATTAGTTTGTTGTGGCTCAATTTTTTTGGCGCAATTTCAATCCAGGGGTTTTAAATTTAACGTTGTTTTTCAGCTGTGGGGACTCCAAAAACCGTCATTTTTACCCCCAAAAAATATACATTTTTTTCCCGTACCTAAATTTACAATCAAAGGTTAATTACCCAAATTTTAAAACTTTGTTGTGTGGCGAAGAACACGGCCCCTTTTAACACCTACAAAGTAGTAGGGTTGGGTGGCTCCCTTTTTTTGGCGCAATTTAATCCAGGGGTTAAATTTAAGTAAATTTTTTTGTTTGCACTCCGTAAAAAAACTTTCTTTTTTCACCCCCAACCCGAATAAATTTTTGTAGCCTAATTATATCCGAAGGTTAATTAAGCCTTTTCAAATTTAGGGAAAAAAAAACAGATTTTTTAAAAACGGCTTATCAAGTAATTTTTCCCCGGCCCTTTTTGGAGCGCATTTATTACCAAATTTTTCCAAAGGATTTTTCCCGGGTTCCCTTTGGAGTCAAATTAACCAGGATTATTTTTTTAAAACAAAAAAAAATAAAAACGGGTATCTTTATCAAACAGTGTTTTGTACATTTTAAAAAAACATTATGTCAACAGAGAGGTGGCGGGTCTGCACCTTTTTGAGTCAGTGGCACAAACATTTCTGGGAAAAGGCCCATCGCAGCCCAGCAAGGGGGGCTCGAAACAAGGGGGGCACTCCCGGGAGGCCACTACTGCCCTGTCATCTAGCGGCCCTGTGTTGCAGGAACCCCAAGGGGTTTTTGATTGGTTGCCCAGGGGCATCCACTTCCTCCCGTGACATCGGACAACCCCAGCCAAAAAGTCGGGGGGAACGCAGACACAACCCCTTTGTTGGCATGGGCCCCGGGGGCGGGTTTTGCGGCCCTCACCTGTCCTCAAAAACCCCCTTTTGTCCCAACCGTTTCCCCCAGCCCGAGATCCCACTATTGGGGCTGGGCTCAGCGCCACCCTTTTAGCGATTTAAAGAACAATTTTGAGGGGGGCAGTCAGCCAGCTACTTGGCCAATTATCCCCTGCTTCTTCAGTAGGGCCCGGGAAAAATATAGATGTTGGAGTGGCATGGAAGGTTTATGTTTGAGGGGTCCCGCCTTGCATACCAAAAGGGGGATGAGGACGCAGTGACGATGAAACAAAAAATTAAAATGATGTAAACCGACCGCACTTGGGAAGCCGGGGGGAGGCATTGGGGGTTCATCATCGAAAGGGGAAGGGGGAAATCAGCTTGGGGGTCAGCAAAGGCACAGCCAGCAAGTGGGTTTGTGGCTGTGAGTTTAAACCGGATAGCAGCGGGGTGAGGTCGGGGAGCCAAAACGGGCCGGGGGTTAAAAAACCCCCCTTTGCAGGGGCCCCAAAAAAGTAAGCGGCCAGGGGCCAGCGAGGGAGCGGGGCAGTAGTCGGGTCATGCGCAGCCTTGCGGTTTTTAAACCGTTTCTCTGCTTTTGGCAGGGTTTTTTGCTAAGGGAAAACCGGGGGAGCCCATAGGGGTAATGTGAAATCTGTAAAGGGAGAAAGTGAAGCGGGGCCAGAGAGCTAACGTTTGGCAACCCCGGCCCCGCGTCAACCATGCAGCGGACCATCCGGTGGCCTGGGGGGAAACGTGGGTCAGATGTGGGGGTTCCCCCCTGCCGCCGCAGCAACAGCCCTGCAGCGCCCCTGGCACACATGCCATTGCAGCCCGTCAAAGGGCCCCCCACCCTGGGAGAAGGGGGCTGTTTCTCTTTGGGCATCATCACCCGGTCCCGATGCCCCCCCGCCCTCGGCCCCAAACCCAAGTCGCCAAAACAAATTTGTTCCAGACGAGGCGATTGCAAAAAGGGCCCAACCCGTATGCCCAAAACCCTCCTAAGGTGGGAGAAGCTGACCATAAACCCCCTCCAAGTTGTTGGTGCTGCCTCCCCCCCCTTTCCAAATGGTGGACTCCCGCCCGTTCAGAGAACAAAGGGTTTTGCCCAGCTGAATGGAGAGTTCCAAGCCCCAAAATTTTTTTTTCCAAAAAGGCAGTACCCGCAATTCAAAAAATATGTAGAAAAGAAGGTGGGCCCTCCCTTTGGGGTTTTTGGTTTGTTCCAAAGGGGCACAGGCAGGGGGGACGGTTTGGGGCTGTAAATTTTCGGGCCCGGGGAAATACATGTCCTTTTTTGGCCCCCTGGGTGAATGTTTCTTTTCCCCGGGCCCCGCACAAAACAAGTTGGACCCGGAGCGGGCCCCTTTCTCCTAATTGTTTAAACTGCGGCTCCTTGGAAAAAAAAACCCAAAAGTCCGCCTTTCCCCCCTCCCCCACCACCACCAGCCCTCTCAGCCTCCCCAAGTACTCTCCTCATACCACAGTGAAAGGGCACAGCGGTGTCACCGTTCTACACCTGGCTTCCCTCGGCAACAAAGCACACGGGGGAGGAAGCTCCGGTCATCGCAAAAAATCGATGTGGGCTTCCTCCGTCCCAATGCAAATGGGAACATGGGACGGCAAGGGGAGGAAATGGTGTCCGCGCTCACCGAGGGGGAAAGGGTCCATGCCCCGCATGGTCACGTGTTCAATCTGGTTGTAAAAAGGTTTCCTGAATTTTCCCACCGATTAAAAGATTTTGAAATGGCCAGGAAACGTGCATGCACTTCATCCATTCCACAAACCCAGGAACACCTCCTCGATTGCAGCGCAGAACGCCCCCCCCAACAACTCTATATGTGATTTTCCCCCCTTGGTTTCCAGCCGAATGTTGGACCCCATGTAGAACAAAAAGGCCCCTTAACATTTTTTGATGATCCAGGCAGACAGAAGTACCCTTTTGTAAAACTTTGATGTCACCCGTGGAGTCTGCGTACACCTACCCCTTTTTTGAGGCCATTCGAGGGGCCCGTTTTTTGTCAGTCGCCAGGATACGGGATGAATAACGCATTCCACGCTTTATGTCCTAACAGAGCGAAAAATCTGTCGGGCAGGGGATGGGGACTGGGGACTACATCTCCCGGCCACATGATCCCGGTGGGGACTGAAATGGAGGAGGGGGACTTGGAGCGAACTTTCTGGTGAAAAAGGGATTTTCTACCCCGGGGACAAGAGAGAGGAGCAGGACAGCGGAGGGAGGGAATGGAGAGAGGAAAAACAGCAAGACCCGCAACACGTGGGATTCCCCGGGGGATGGAGGCAGGGGGCACCCGGGGTCACTTGTGCAGAGGCCCGCAGCATGCTGAATTGCCGGCTATGACACCGAAAATTTCAGCATCCGGGAGAGGGATGATTCTGGGTCTCCCCCCCTATTGGAAAACCCCGCACCGTCCAAAAGGGAGCCTTTTTCCCCTATTGAAAGGGGGGACAAACGCAAATATATAGGGAAATTCCCCCCGTAGTCTTTTTGGCCGCTGCCCATGTCGGCATCGTCCCCCCCTGCAGGCTGCCGGGGGGGTTCTTCGCGCTCATATACGCGCGGGTGAGGGAAAGGGGGGGGGTCGGAGCAGTACCACTCATCAGCACAACCAAGTCTGAGTCCTGATGAGCGCTTCTTCACCCCCTAGTGAGGGGGGCAGTCGCCAGCAGCAGCAGCAGGACCTGGAGCAGACCCCCAACCAACAGTGGTTTTTTCCAAATTGGGAAAACACCGGCCCCCCCAGAAAGATCCGCGGACATGGGCCCCCAAAATGGATGTGTGGCCACAATTTCCGAGTTTGCAGTGGAAACTGCCTGCCCGCCAGATGTGGCACAGAAGCGGGTGTTCAGCGGCGGGGCCATGACCCAAGGAACCCGTTTTTCCACGGGAAAAAGGGAACATGACCCTTGTCAAGAGAATCAGGCGTGGATCGGGCCGGGGTTTTTCCCCAACACCAATGCCTTAAACGCAAATACATCACCATACCCTACCCAAAATGTGAGAAATGGTCGGGGCAAACTCTGCCCCCAAAACCACTATTTGATGCCGCCACCCCCCTGATGCCACACATCTACTGCCAGTTTTCCTTCCCCCAACCCCTTTACCCGGGGCTGGGATTGACCCCCTCCACATCTGTCTTGTGCCCCTGTCTGACCTCAGCTGCGCTGTGGTGCTGTCGTGACATCCAACTGTGTCATTGTCCCACTCTGTGGCCTACTCCTGTTTTTGCCACGTCCCCAGAATGTATTGTCCCTGTCTTCCTCTGCTGCTCTGTGGTGCTGCCGTGACTACACACTCGTCATTTGCCACTGTCTGACCTCTGCGCTGCGTGCTGCTGCCCGGACCTACACACTGTGTCATTATCCCCCTGTGGGGCCCACTCCTGTTTTTGCCACCCTCCGAATTCATTGTGCCCTGTCTGACCTCAGCTGCTTTTGCCGTGACCGCACACTGTTTTCATTTTCCACTGTCTGACCCCATTGTGCTGTGGTGAGCCGGGACCTACACACTCGTCATTGTGCCACTCTGTGGCCTATTCCTGTTTTTTTTTTTCCCCCTCCCGAATGTCAATTTTGCCCCTGTCTGACCCCATGCTGCTGCTGTGGCGCTGCCGTACCTCACACTGTCATTTTGCCCCTTTCTGAC
>JAODAL010071506.1:0-15501 GCA_025379985.1 Phyllomedusa bahiana
AAAGTGCAGTTATTTCATTCTTTCAATGTAAAACATGCATCGGCGTTCAAACAATACGTGTTTTGCATGCGTCTTTCTGATGCATCTTTCGGACCCATTCTAAGAATTGACTTGTCAATTCTTGATCCATTTGACGCAGCAGATGCTCTATTTAAAACTATAGGGTTAATTTCTGCTGCAGCAAAAACGCATCCAAACACGCACCACACTTTGGGTGCATATCGGATACATTTACGCAGCGCTTTTGAATATGTTTTTCGGATCGAAAAGTGTATTAAAAATGCCATGTGAACATACCCTAACTGTGACACTATAGTATTTTCCAGCAATTGACAAAATAGTGCAGCAGTTTTACATCAGCATAGTAATGTCTTATGGAATAGATTGCACATGGATACTTACAATAGCTATTTGCTGTCATACCTCAGTTTGTGATGAAAACATGACATGTTTTTTCATTCATATGTTTAACTGTCTCTAATATGTTTTAAAATGTTTTTGATGTGAGGAAATAAAAAAACAAGAAAAATCAGCACTTGAGGAAGACAGACTATTTGGTGCTTTCCCACTAGAGATAAATTATATAAACGATGTTTTACGGGGATTAGAATGTGATTTTATTCTTACTGCTGCTACAGAGAGTATAGGCAACATGTATGAATCTGGTGCAAATCTGGTGCAAAGCCCTGCTCTATAGATATATGAACAGTTGTACTCCAAACTTTAGCACAATCTGCGCCTGCCCCAACACTTTGTAATGCGCCAAAAATGTGAGGGTGTGTTACATCAGATTCATAGCATTAGACACATTTAAGAATGCGGAGTGCCAAAACTAGGCGCATAACTGTCAGAACAGCCAGACCAAGTTAAAAGTTGTTAAAAGAGTCCAAAGTTGTCGTAGTGTAACTAGATTTGCCATTTGGCCAAAAAATATCAATTATTGCTCAACTTATACCATTAAAATAATACAAACAAATGTATGATAGTTATCAAACTATATAAAGTTAAATAATATAAAATAAAATATTACATTATATAATATAAAATGAATATTAAATAATAAACGTATAAAAATATAATTATGGAGTTAACATGCTATTATCAGTGATTACAAACATATCAAGGCAGACTAGAAATAAAAGAAAAAGGTGTTAGAATAGCATGTCAGTGAGTACAAACCATGGTAGTCGATCTAGCATGGAATACCACAAGTCTCAGCAAGACCTGTGGAGTGACGGCTATTGCTGTATGTCGAATAAAGGCTGACCCACTGACTTACATTTTGATGAACGAAAATTAACATACAATATAAAAGTATAAAAAGGTATTTTGTTTGATTTTAATTATAAAAAAATCAGAACAAAATTTGTTTATTAACATAATAAATTTTACATTAGAAAAGCAACTCAATGAACTGCTTTGAACTGTATAGAGAAGAACAGAAGCTTCTAAACGTCAATCATACTGTTAAATGTTTCTCTTTCTACTATGTCACAATGCTCTCCCTGTGCCAGTCTCAATTTGTGGTTAGAATGTTGTAAAAGATAAGTAGCCATTACTGTCAATCATACAGTAGTTAAGAACTGTAACATTTGTATTCTAACTGTTACTTCTCTTCTCTGTAGAGATTACTGCAATTCAGTGAGTTGATTTTTGAAAATGTAATGACGTGAATGATACAAATTTTGTTCAGATTTTTTTCTTTTTTGTTTTTACCACATTAAATAAAACAAATTTTAATCAGATGTGATCAGTGTTGAAATTTATTTTTGCTGCTCTCACCCTTTATTCTACATACAGCAAGAGCCAGCACACCACAGGCATTGCTGGGACCTGTGGCCCATCAAGCAAGATCAGTACCATAGTTTCTATTCACTGACATGCTATTCTAATTACTTTTCTTTTATTTTCAACCTACCTATAGCCTTTATACATGTTAGGCGCATTACTAACACATAGGCGACGCGCGTCGGATTTCAGACACCATTTATAATCGCACAAAAACCACTTTCATATATCAGGCGCATTATACACTGGAAACGAGACTGGACAACTCACTTTGAAGACCCTTCCTGTCACGTTTACTGACCGCAAAGCCAGAAACGCCCAGGTACAGGAGATCCTCAGGACCCACCGCGGGCAGAGATGGCAGTACTCGCGGCGGTTAGCCGAAGTGCAGGACACAGGTGACAGATATACGGATGCAGTAGCTGTTTAATGGAAGCACAGTCCCAGGGTGATAACAGATTACACAGCAGGAATAGCTGACTGATGCAGCAACAGCAGTTCAGCAGGTATAAGGTGCCCTGGACAGCGCCGAGTAATGCCGACGTTTAGACAGAAGCTTAGCAGACACTCTGGAAACCAGGGGGTTAACAAGGCAGCATCTTAGCAGCAGAGGTCTAGCTCTATGGAAGCACACCAACGAACCACCCAGAGTCCAGGGAGGAAGTTCCTTATGAAGGAAAGGGTCAGAGGTCACGGGCAGGAAGCAGGAGCACTGTGTGTATAAATGTCCGCAGGCTGGCACACGCGCGCGCGCCCTATGGGGTGTGCACACACGCTGGGGAAGCCACAGTGGACGGACACGCATGGAAGCAGGGCCAGGTGAGTAAGGCCATGTTCACACAGCTTAATTGCGGGACGTAATTACACCCCGCAATTACGCCGTGTGGACGGGGGCGGGGCGGGATCGGGGGAGTGAGCGGGGGGTCAGCACTTCGCCGGCCCATAGACAATCACTGCTAGCGGCGCGTATACGCCGCTAGACAGGGACATGTCAATTATCTCCCCGCCCGGCGGCTTCGCCGAGCAGGGAGAGGAGATGTAATCCATAGTTCTCTATGAGAACTGTGAATTACCGTAATGAATGGGCCGTTTTCGGCCCGTAGTTGGCGCACTTCGGCGCGTAATTACGGACCGAAATACGGCCCATTTTAAGCCGTGTGAACATGGCCTAACGCTGAGCAGAAGCAGGTGTAGAGCAAACTGAAATCCAAAAGGAAAACAACGGGTCCAGCGATGGATAGTCTTTAAGCCAAGTTTACTTATATAAAGGCACAAATAGGAGGGTACAGACAGGGATAAAGTACCCTCCAATTTGTGCCTTTATATAAGTAAACTTGGCTTAAAGACTATCCATCGCTGGACCCGTTGTTTTCCTTTTGGATTCGAGTCTTTGGGGCCGTGGCTGGCGGTCGGATTCCGGAGCGAAGGAGAGCCAGAGGCAGTGCTGGACGTCTCATTCTACTATAGCCGTACACGGACTTGCATGGTGAGCGCATTCCCATTAACTTTACTTTGCGTGATTTAGTAGAGCAAACTGACACTGCCGCTGTAAGCTCTGCACAGGGAGCCACAACAGATCCAGACACAGGAGCACGGACACGACTGCGGTCCAAGGCACGGGCCGCGGCGCGATCCGTGACACTTCCTTCATACATGTCTCCCCTTGTCTTAATTATGTTTCAATCAAAGAGTAATGCTGTAGCTCTGTAAGAGTAACAAGTTAGAAGTGTATGTGGACTTGCCGATTTTTGGCACTTTAGTGCAGTACAGGCAGTTTTAGAATCTTGTATCTGTGATTCAAAATAGAAACTTACTTAGCTCCTTCCTAAACTCCAACTGTGATTTCTGTTAGAAATAAAAATCTGGATGCCTAAGGGGGTGTTCACACAGCATATATGTGGGGTGTACTTCGGGGCGTAATTGCGCTGCAATGTGCCCAGAATATGCCTCTCAAATACGGTAAAATCATAACACTCATTGATTGCTATGATTTTGCCGTGTATTCCCTGGCGCGTACTGTGAGCCCGTAGAAAGAAGTGACATGTCAGGCAAAGGGAGGGTTAATGGGGGCCACGCCAGAGCTCTGTTAGAAGTCCGCACTGGCCGCAAGTACTGCTCACAGCAGGCATATAGCGGTGAACTACACACCGTGTGAACCTACCCTAACTTTCTCAATATGTTTTTTTTGTTTATTTTTTAAACATTTTTGTGTTTTTTTTTCTCAATACCAATGTTCTGTATTATTTTTTCATCTTCTTGGGAATAAGGAATCAAATCATAACCAAAAGCTGTGGCACACTACTGCATAAATAGCTTAACCCCTTCACAACCTTGGCCGTATCCATACGTCCAGGTGGTTTGGGGGTTCACGCACCTGGACGTATGGATACGTCCAGAGGATCGCGCGAACTCTAAGGCAGAGTTTGTGCGATCGGCGCGGGGTGTCAGCTGTATATTACAGCTGACATCCCGCAGCGTCGCCCCATCCCCGGTTGCGCTCCGGGGGGGGGGGGCGGTTAACCCTTAATTATCGCGACGATCGGGGTCGCAATAATAAGAGAGACGCAGGAGGAGATCGCTCCTCCTGCGTCTCTGTCGGCGGCAGCAGCGCACGGATCGGGCGATCCGTGCAGCTCCTGCCTCCCTACAGACACCACGGAAGGCAGAGAATGCCTTCCGGGTTGTCTATGACGTCACGACGCCCGGCCGTGCCCTGTGGGCATGACCCGGCATCGTGACTGACAGTTACCATAGGAACCAGTCATAGCAACAAGCTATGTACTGATTCCTATTGAATGAGAGATCTAAAGATCTCTCATTCAAATCCCCTATGGGGAAAAGTAAAAAAATAACGTGAAAAAGTAAAAAAAAAGTGAAAAACATGTAAAACACAAACACAAAAAATAAAATAAAAATACGTACACCGCCCTTTTCCCCTTTACAAACGCCAATCGCCCCAAAAATGATCAAAAATAAATAAAGTACCCATATTTGGTATCGCCGCGTGCGTAACGACCTGCCCTATAAATCTGTCATGTTAATTAACCCGTACGGTGAACGCTGTAAAAAAAAAACCAAAAAAACAATCACAGAATTAAGATTATTGTTCATCCCGCAGCACATAAAATGGAATAAAAAGCGATCAAAAACTCCTAGAAACGCCAAAGTTGTACCAATTAAAACGTCAGTTCATCCCGCAAAAAAAAAGTCCTCATACAGCTCTGTATACGGAAAAATAGAAAATGTATAGCTCTCAGAAGATAGCGATGCATAAAAATTGTTTTACACACTAAAAACACTTTTCTTTTTTTTTTAAGTGCTTCAGCTTAAAAAAAAACTATATAAATAGGGTATCGCCATAATCGTAGCGACCCAAAGAGTAAAGCTAACTTATCACGGATACTGCATGGTGAGCCCTGTTAAAAATAAAAATAAAAAACACTACTAGGATTGCAGTATTTTCTTCACCCTGGCCTCCAAAAAATGGATTTAAAAGCGATCAAAAAGCCTTGTCCCCCCCAAAAATGATACTAATAAAAACGTCAACTCATCTTGCAAAAAACAAGTCCCTACACAGCTCCAAGCACAGAAAAATTTAAAAGTTATGGCTCTCGGACTATGGCGATGCAAAAACGTATTTTCCTGGTTGAATTAAAGTGTTTTATTGTATAAAAGCAGTAAAACATAAAAAAATATACAAATTGGGTATCGGTGTAATCGTTAGACCTGCTGAGTAAAGCTACCATGTCATATATACCGTACAGTGACCGCTATAAAAAATAAAAATAAAAAACACTACCAAGATTGCTGTATTTTGTTCAAAACATCTCACAAAAACCTTAATAAAAAGTGAACATAGCATCATATGCACCGCATAATGGTACCAATAAAAACTTCAACTCATCCCGCAAAAAACAAGCCCATACACAGCTCTGCACACAGCAAAATAAAAAAGTTATGGCTGTCAGAATAGGACAACATATAAACGCAATTTTTATATAGACGTATTTCTACTGTGTTAAAAGTAATAAAACAGAAAAAAATAAATAAAATCTATATCATTGTAATTGTACTGACCCCATAGTAAAGTTATCACATCATTTACACTGCACGGCGAATGCTGTAAAATTGAAACTCAAAAAACAATGACCGAACTGCGTTTTTCTCCCCATTTTCATTGCCCAATGCTAAAATAAAACCTATGGAACACCTGTGCATCCAAAATGCACAGTACACCCCTAAGATGAGATCCCTGATGGTGTTGAATCCAAAATGGGGCGACTTCTGGAAGGTTTCACCTGTTCTGGTACTTTGGGAGCTTTGTAAATGCGACATGGCACCCACCAAAATCTGCGTTCCAAAAGCCAAATAGCGCTCCCTCCCTTATACGCCCTGCTATGCGCCCAAACAGCAGTTTACACCCACATGTAGGGTATTGCCGAACTTGGAAGAAATTGCTTAACAAAGTTTTAGTTTTTTTTTTTCCAGGATTCCTTGTATATATTAAAACATTTTAAGGGAAAATTGCAATTTATTGGAAAAATGTTTTTTAATTTTCACAGCCTTATGCTAAAAAAAAATTGTGAATCACGTGTGGGGTCTATATACTCAATGCACCCCTGGATATATTCCTTAAGGGGTGTAGTTTCCAATATGTGGTCTATTTAGGGGTGTTTATTAAGTTTTAGCACCTTAGGGTGTCCCCAAACCTGAAATGGCGCCTAAATAAAATCGTATTGAAAATGAGACCCTAGAGTATAGTAGGTGCTCCTCCTATTCTGGGGCTTATGGGTGAGCCAAATAATGCACTAGGGCCACATATGGGATATCTCTAAAAACGGCAGACCTGGGGGAATTGATATTAAGTTGCATTTACCTAGTCACATTTACTGTATTCCAGTGAATAATGGATAAATATTGAAAATCTGCAAAAAAAGTTACATTTTGAAATTTCACCTCCACTTTGCTTTAATTTCTGTGAAATATCTAATGGTATCAAACTTCCTAAATAGTGTTGTAAATACGTTAAGGGGTCTAGTTTCTCAGATGGTGTCACTTATGGGGGTATCTAACATGCAGGCCCCTCAAAGCCCACGTCGAACTGGAGTGGTCCCTAAAAAAATGTATATTGCAAATTTTCTTGAAAATGTGAGAAATTACTACTAAATTTCTAAGCCCCCTAATGTCGTAAAAAAAAAAAAAGACATTTAAAAAATGATGCCAACCTATAGTGGACATATGGTAGATGCTAGTTATAAACTATTTTGTGGGAATAATGATCTGTCTTGCACGCAGAAATTTTGCAACTTTCAAAATCGCTAATTTTTCCAAATTTTCATGAAATTTTGATATTTTTCACAAACAAACAAGGATTGTATGGATAAAAATTTCTTACTAACTTAAAGCACAATGTGTCACGAGAAAACAATCTCTGAATCACATGGCTAGGTAAAAGTGTCAAAAAGTTATTCTCACATAAAGTGACATATGCCAGATTTCAAAAATAGGGCTGTGTCAGGAAGGTCAAAACAGGCTGGGTCCTTAAGGGGTTAATAAACAGAAATCCTAAAGCCTATGGACACCTTTGACACAGACAAATGTTTTTATACATTTTAGTGGTTACCTTGATTATAAAAAGTTGCACTGAGCTTAAGTCTGTAATTTCCATTCATTCCATTCATTAATTTTTTTTCCATCCCTTTTATGCAGTGTGCAAGTTACTTCTAGACTCAAACTGGCTCTGATGGTGATGCTTCTAATAATATGTGTATGTGAGCAGTTACAGCCAGAGCCATCTGTACTTGCTGGGATGACAGTGTAATTATCCTTCCCACTATATTCTATTTAATAAGCAAAGATAATATAAGTACACAGCTAAGGGTGCTTAACTGCCATCTTCTTAATTTTAAATATATGATAATAATCATAGTTACTATAATAAGAGCTTGTGTCCCCCTCCTCTAGAGACCCTATGTGAAATAGCAATGGCATTGTACAGAAAGCTCTGCTGCCTGTTAGAGTGACACATAGATCCCTGTAAACTCAAGTAAAAAGTGTGTCAACAAAGCCTGATTCAGACTGTTGCTGCACTATTCTAAGTGTTACTTAGCGATAAAAGCTGCAAGAAAAAAAAAAAAACAGGTAAGAGATTGACACATGAAATTCCCTAATAGAACACATTTAAAACTTCAGTTTTGAATAGTTTCCATTTTTCTTCATCAACTTATTTAAAAACTTCATAAAAGTTTTTAAGTTAAGTTTGTGCAGTATATACAGTACATACATACAATTAACACTAGAAAAGCTCCTAAACAATACATTGGACCAATTTAAAGGGAGTCTATAAACTATCTCCCTGACCAATAATAGGGCAATGTCACTCAATTACATAACTACACCAAAACGAACAAGGACTTGACACCCATAAATTATAAAAAATATATCATTTTTATTTTAAATATTTAAAAATAACGATCAATATTGTAACAATATACACAAAAACAGAAAAACTAATAAAGCCAATAGCAGGAAACAAGTACGTAACAAAATATTATAAGTATTCACTAAGTCACGAAAAATTTTAAAATTTTCCATACCAAGTAATATGATCACAAGTTACAATTCTAACACAACATTTTAAATTTAAATTTTAGGCATAAAAAAAGAGTTCATTACCTAATAGATTGCTGTGATAGCTTGTCCTGCACCCCAACGCCTTTTCGCCTCTGTTTCATCAGGGAAATTGATACAAAACAGTATATTAGGGTTCAATCAAAGGGATTTCCCATGCTAAACATTTATCACCTCTACTATGGATAGGTAATAAATGTCTGATCACTGGGGAACCCCAATTAATTCCTGAGAATCGAACAGCGTCCTCTATTCTTATTTGAATGGAGCAGTAGTTCAACAGTGCATTGCTGCTGAATTCAAAGTCTATGGGAGTGATGAAGATAGCACAGTGCTTGGCTTTCTTTGTCAGACCCAAAGAATTTGTACGGAGCAGTAACTTGCTTGTTCAACCACTGCTTAATTCAAATACTTCTTCAATGCGAACAGAGAGGAAGAACGGAGAACTCGAGTCCCCCATTTTAGTTATTGGTGGGGATAGCATATAACATACCTGCGTTTTTAAAAAAACCGTTTAGAAAACCCCTTTAAATATGTATTTATGTTTTTTTGTGATAGGCTAGATTCACATGTCATTTGGAAAAATATTTGTATTTCACTTGTCTCTACATGCAGATTTCATCGTGTTTTCAGGACACAGCTTAGGTCAATCCAATATGATTGATCTGCATGGACTATATGTGCAAAAATAGGAAGAAAAACACCAACGTGGAGTAACCGCCCCAATAAGGTTGGCCTCAGCCAGGAACCTGTCCCTTGTGGAAAAACACCTACAATGTCCCTACATCTAATATAGCAAAGTAGGGGTACCACAGGGAATAGAGTAATTGGAATAAACAAACTGACACCAAAAGTGTTTTAGTGCCCATAAACATCTATCTATATGTAACCATATACATAAGTCCCATATGTAGCAATTTCAGATGCGTTTCCCCCACAAAATTTCGGGGGGGTTTAATGGGGAGATAAATCGTATATAATAAGAACAATGGACAAATGATGATATAGATGAGGACAAGATATAATAAAAGGTTAAATATACCAAAGTCTCATACAAGACACATTCAACAAAGGATACCGCTCATAATTAACTACTTATCCCAATTTTATCAACAATTTTAGATAAGGAGGGGGCGGGCTTGGGGCGCTTGAAGAGGGGGTGGGGGCGCATCAGTGGAGCTCCTCACCAGCGGCACAATACCTCGGCCCAAACAAACCCCTGGAGATTGTCCCTGAACCAAACACCTGCCTCAGAGAGTGACAGCCCCCGACCTCCCGGGGACGGTTCCCGGGGACCCCACAGGCTCCGGGGAGCCAAAAGACACGGCTGCAATTTCCCGCTGCAGATGCTCTCCACTTTCACAAACCCCAGGAAAAGGATCCGTCCCGGTCCTCCTGGGCATCCCGCTCTGGACTACCAACCTCAGCAAAGACCGTGCGGGTATACCGGCTTCCCACCCGAGCCCTGAGCTCCCCGCTGCAGAGACGCTCCGGCGGTGAGTACTGTGGACCCCTCACACACATTAGGCCCGGGCCATTTTGGCCAGCAAACTCATCCAAACCAAAACGGACAAGCCAGCGCTGTAGTGCTAATCAGGGTAACCTCTGAAGTCTCCTAGAAAAGCCTGTGTTATATAACTCCCTGTTACTTCCAAATTTAAACCCAAAATGATTCCTGGGCGATCAACTTGCTGACAAGGGGCAACCCTGCTGACCCCCTGTTTAAAAAAAAGCCCCTGCGCAAGTCATACCTCACACAGAGGATACACCACCTCAGCCACCAGACCCTAAGCGGGCTTGTGTCCATCCAGGACTTACTTTCACTGAAGCTTTGCAGCTCCTACTCCATTACTGCATTCCCTGTATACCAGCAGAGATTCCCAGGGCTCACATTCTGCCAACTGTTGCCCCTTCTGCAACTCTGCTTTAAAAAGAAATATCACTACTGGACTTATAGGGTCAGTCCTGCCTGAACGCTGCCTCACCCTCCAATCAAGGCATTTCTGGTCCATCTGAACACCTCTCTGCTGTATCTCCACCAACATCCAGTGTACATATTATATAATAGGTTATAGCGACAAAGTGCATAGGAAAGAAGAGTGGAGAGAAAAAAAAAAAAACAAAGCGGTTATGCCATACCACATTCCCCACATATTGCTTTCTCTCCTGAGCACCAAAATGGGCGGCACTTCCAAAAAAATCAACCCAAGAGGCCTGCCAAACTCACCGAGTTCTTTCAGCAGCCCTCACAATCCTGGCCTCCGAGAAGGGCTCTCAGTTTCCCCCCCCCCCCTTCTAACCTACTCCTTCCCATGCTGAATCAATGGACTCTGAGTTACAGGACTGTTCTGGAAAGTCTAACAACACGGAAGCTACTCTTCACCAATTGTTCTCCTCCTTCGGGGAAACATTAAAAAACCTTCAAGCAAATGAAAAAGGACTTTCGGGGAGACATTCTCTTTGGTCTTTAAACAACACATAAAAACTAAAATGGCTGAATTTGCCACATCGAAATCTCCTTAAGATCACATTCTGCACTAAAAGGGAGGTCCAAAGGCTGCCTCAAAAGGTTTTGATCTGGAAGACAGATCCCGCAGACCCAACATACGTATTAGGGGCTTTCCCAACCTTCATCTTGAAATGATACTTCCCTTCTTCAAGACCTAATGACCAGGGTGCCTAAGAAGCCACAACCTTGGATCTTACATAGACCCATACACAGGCTCCCTAACCCAAGCAAATCTCACCTTCTTTACCACTGATGTAATCGCTAAGATTCATTTCTTTTGTACCAAAGAACCCCTACTCCGAGCCTTCGTAAGGTTTTCTTTACAGACAACAAGGCCCCTCCCATCTTCCCTCCTCTCAGCGGGGACGATCTGCATCAAAAAGGTTTCTCCCTACCCAAAGTGCTCCGAAGACCACAAACCCCTTATCCCCCCTTTCCCTGCAAACTAATTTTTTTCCAAAGATAACAACACTATTGTCTGCACCCCCCCAACAAACTTACGAACCTTTCTGTCATGGGAATTCCTTGCCACCCCCACCAATACTCCCTTACGAAAAGGGGGAAAAGACAAACCAAATCTGATTTCACCCCGGGTCTGAGAAACAAAAAACCCCAGGCGTCGCCAACCCGGATGACGGGGTCTATTGGGACATCCCAAATTTCCTCCTTGCCGCTGAGCCCTGCTCCTTCTACTCCGCTAACGCCTTAAATACAATCGTTATTTGTCTCTCTGGCCCATGCACAGAATTTCCCTCAATACACATTTCCCAAAACTAGGGAATAGTTTCTTCCTCAACTTTTGTTTATACAATTTGGTTTTTCAAACACTTGTTCTAGTTAACCTACTTTAGTTAATGTTGAACCATGTCACCACATATTTTTTGTAAATGCTACCTATTATTCCACCTAACTTATTGATTACTCACCCTTGCAAAACATTAATTACAATCGCCATTATGGGGAATCAAATTTTTTTCTATTTAAAGCCAATGGCCTTAATTCCCCCTTCAAAGGTCACTCTTTTGGAAGGATGGGGGGCGATCTGAGCAGATTTGATTTTGTTCAAACCCATTTAAAAACCAAAAAAATCCCTTCCCTAGACACAAAAAATTCCCGGGGGCTCGTACTTTGCCTGCTCAGATACAAAGACGGAGGGTGTAGCTATATTTGTTAGAGACAACGTAGCTTTCACTTTATTAAGCTCAGAAATTGACCAAAAGTCGGTACATTATCCTGAATTGCTCTCTTGACTCTGTTGTATGCACTATTATGACTCTCTATGCTCCTAATCAGAACCAGATATCCTTTATCTTCCAAAACAGTCACCATGGCCAAAGAAGTGGCCAAAGGTCCTCTGATTATTTGTGGGGATTTTAATGTGGTCGATAATATAATTGATAGATCTAGGGGTGCCCTAGCTAAATCTCCAGATCTGAAGTCAATCCTGCTAGAGAAGACCTCCATGACCCCTGGAGATATTCACACACTACAGAGCTGGATTACACATACTTCTCTGCAGCGAAACTTTCGCACTCCAGACTAGATTTCTTCCTTGTCGACAAAGCGGCCCTCATTAACGTAGAATCCTCTGCTAGAGGTTATGCTACATGGTCCGACCACGCACCAATCTACCTCTCCCTTAGGCTATGTTCACACGGCTGATTTCAGAACTATCACTCGATTTCCGACGAAAATACGTTTCAAAAAACCGAAATCATTGCAAATCAGTTGCAAATCAGTTTCAAATAAGTGCCAATAAGTTGTGGCACGTATTAGGAACTGATTTCCCGACGGATTAAAACCATCCCCATTCATTATAGTTGGTGAATCCGTCCGGAAATAATTGACAATGCACATTGTTTTTTTGCGGCCGGATTGCGGCCGCCAACCGCGGCTGCAATCCCGAACAGAAAAAAGTGTCGTCTGAAAGACGACACGTATTTCCCATTAAAATAAATGTAAAACGGCCAGTTACTTGTTTGTAACTGATTTCGCAACGGATTTGCTGCCGTAAATATGGCTGCAAATCCGTTGCGAAATAAGCCGTGTGAACATGGCCTTAGAGGCAATTTCTCCCTTCCGCCATTTTCTCCTTGGAGACTTAATAATTTCCTCTTAAAAATACTGCATGTAGCTTCAGATATGCAGGAAGCTCTGAAGGAATCTTTCATGATTATCACCGACACTGTCTCTAATCCGCAGATTGTATAGTGTGCTCACAAAGCTTTCATGCGAGGAGTATGTCTAAGGATTGCTTCAAGGGAGAAACATAACAGGGAGAAAGAGCTTAATGACACATTGGAAGATATTAAATCGCTAGATACCCAGCTTAAAACTGCCCCTGACCCATTGCTGAAAACTAAGTTAACTAATTTAAAAAATAAACTACGGATACTGCTATTTCAGAAATATGACTATTACCTCGCCAGGTTGAAATTAAACTTTTACTTACAGGGTGATCGCCCAGGGAAAATACTAGCACGCAGAATTAAAAAGTTACAGGCCAGATCTAAAACTGCATACCTTACTTGCCCTTCCAAAGGTAAAATCTATGACCCACAAAAAATTGCAAATGCCTTTGCTGATTATTATCAATCTCTCTATAACCTCAAAAAAGATCCCTCCATACCTCACCCCACTAGCGAGGACATAAACAAGTTCTTACATATGAGCTCACTGCTCACTATATCCCCTACACAGTTGGAATCCTTGACTGCCCCAATTACAGAACTTGAAATAAAAACGGATGATCTCTCACTCTAAAATAAACAAGTCGCCAGGCCCGGATGGCTTCACTAACAAATATTATAAGCTATTTGCTGAACCCTTAACCCCTCACTTTAAAAGGACATTTGATTCTATTATGACCTCGGGTGCCCCCCTCCCCGAACTCCTATCAGCAACTATTTCAACTATCCCCAAGCCAGGCAAGCCTTCAGACATTGTCTCTAATTATAGGCCCATCTCCCTCCTCAACAATGATATCAAATTATTTTCCAAAATACTTGCCCATAGATTGAATGACATCCTTCCACACTTGATCCATGCTGATCAAACATGATTTGTTAAAGGTAGACAGATGAGGGACGGCACCAGAAGAATTATTGACATCTTACACATAATATCCAAACAACAAACCCCCACGATATTGCTTTCTCTCGATGGAGAGAAAGCTTTTGACAGAATTAATTGGGAATATTTAATGGCGGTCTTGTCTAAATTTGGTTTTGAGGGACCATTCTCAACGGCGGTTCTTGCTCTATACACTTCTCCATCCGCTAACGTTTATACTTCAGGATTTCTATCCAAAACTTTTACAATTACTAATGGAACCCGCCAAGGCTGCCCCCTCTCGCCACTTATATATGACTTGTGTGTAGAGCCCCTGGCAGCACAAATTCGGAACTCCCCCTTAATCTCAGGAGTCTCAGTCAACTCTACAGATCATAGAATCAGTTTATATGCTGACGATATACTAATCCTTTGCCAAAACCCAGAATCTTCAATCCCTGCCCTTTTGGAGATTCTCAATCAATACTCTCTGGTTTCTTACTAGAAGCTTAATGCGTCCAAATCCATAGTCCTACCTCTCCACTGTCCGCCTGCCTTGATCACTCACTATTACTATTACTATTAGGTTTTATATGAGCACGTAAGAAGCCAAGAATTAGTAGAGATCATCTTTACATCCCTTTAACAAAGGGCGGCCTTTCAGTCCCTAACCTTCTACTTTACAATGGAGCAGCTGTTCTTGAACCCCTTAACACCCTCTGGAATGCTCTGGAGTCACATCGCTGGGCGCAGTTAGAGGACCGCTTGGTTCCTCATACCACACTCAAAAACACTTTAATAGCCTCACTTTGGGGTTCCACTCTTCCCACGTTCGATCTTCCTACCCTCAATCACCTAGTCACAACCTGGGGCAAGTTTGTGGTGACACGGAAATGGCATCATATAAGGAAACACTCATGCCCAATATATGTCCTGCTAGCAGAATCTCCCCATCTTCCCCTTGTACAATGGTTTCACAAAGGAATTTTTAAGATTGGAGACCTTTACTCTGGTGACACACTCAAATCTTTTGAGGAGTTGAGAGCTCAATTTCTCTTACTTAATAATCAATTCTATGTATATCTCCAAGTCCGACATTCCTTGCTAAATTGGAAAGACTGTGGGATTCCCTCTCCTTCTACTCCATTCCAACACTTTCTGTCTCAAAAAAGAGGTTTTGAGCGAGGTCTTTCCTTGATTTATTCCTTATTGTTGTCTATAAACGAATCTCATAAACCAACTTATCACCAAATCGGAATCGGAGTTGGTGAAAGAATTCTCATGGGAAAAATGGGAATCCGCAGCCAATATATCCAAGAAATTCTCTAGGTGCATTAACCATGTGGAAACTATGCGGAAAATACATCTGCGCTGGTACTTTACGCCCTCTAGAATGACCCACATTTTCTCAGACCACTCTAACCGCTGTTGGAGACTATGTGGCTCCCGAGGTACCCTGATGCATATGTGGTGGAGCTGCCCTCCTGTAAACAAGCTCTGGGGAGTTGAAAACCTCTTTAAAA
>JAODAL010071507.1:0-15501 GCA_025379985.1 Phyllomedusa bahiana
CTCCACACCATCCTGAAACAATAAAAAAACTGACAACGCACAACTCCGCACAGCTGCTGCGTCTCTGGCGATTGCCTATGGCAATAGCCTAGTCAGCATCCAGAAAAGCTGGGTGACACTCCATCCCCCAAAGGTGGCACCCAGTATTCCTATCATCGAAAGCTGGATGTTACCTGTGGGTGATGGGTGTCACCCAGCTTTCCTGGATGCTGAGTAGGCTATCCACCCTATATGTATGTGTAAAATTCTTGTTTATTTACAGGTTCCCATTTGGACTACTATGAATTTGGTGGACTATGTTGGATCAACCTTGGATTTATTTTTTTCAAATAAAATGGTTAAAGAGGGCTGGTGTCGGGAAGTGTTTATTTAAATAAAACTAAATTTGTGCAATTTGATGTGTGTTTTTTTTCACATATAATTCCAGTGATAGTAGTGAAGGTGTCTGACAGACGCCTCTTCATTACTATTGCTCGGGTTTGGTGTCAGCCAGTGGTGTTTCATGTTGCCCAAAGCTGACACTAACCCCATGTCACTTTTACCCCAGAACCCAACACACCTGGGGTACTGGGAAGAATCGGTAACCATCAGAAGCAGACCCTCTAAGGTGACGGTCCACTTCTGGAGCAGCTGCAGGCTGGTATTTTTTGAATGGGGAGGGCCCAGTATAGATGTTTCTTCCTATTCTGATAGTATCAGGCTGATGCTGTCGGTTTTACCTTGGCTGGTTATGGAAAATGGGGGGACTCCACGTTGTTTTTTTCTGAAAAAAATATTTAATGAGAATCTGTACATGGGCATCCACTGTAACAATTACAGGAGTTGCCCACATTAGGATTCTCAATAAAAAAATGATTTTTGAAAAAAATAAAAGACTTGGGCTTCCCCCCATTTTCAATAACCAGCCAAGGTAAAACCGACAGCTGCAGCCTGATGCAATCAGAATGGGAAGGTCCATTAGCACGGGTCCCTTCTGACTGGTAAAAATACCAGCCTGCAGCTGCTCCAGAAGTGGACCATCACATCAGAGGGTTCACTTCTGATGGTCACCTGGCTCTGTCCAGTACTCCTGGTGCCTTAGGCACTAGGGTAATAGTGACACGAGCCTTAGGGTGACAAAAAATCACTGCTGGCTGACACCACTAATAATAACCACTAATAATAAGATGTATCTGTCAGATACCGCCATTACTAAAACTGGAATTAAATGGGAAACAAAAGCACACAAATTGAACAAAAAACTTTTATTTAAATAAACACTCCCCAACATCAGTCCTCTTTCACCATTTTATTAAAGAAATCAATCCAACGTTGGTCCAACATAATCCATAGAATCCGAAAGGGGAAACCTGTATGAATATAAGAAAAAAAAAAAAAATGACAGTACTAAACTCCATCTCCTGCATCTCCTGAAGATCATGCCTAGGGGTGCAGGGTATGGAGTTCAACCTGCACAATATGATTCTGGGGGATACAGACCACAGCCGCAGCACAATCTCCAGGGTGATGGTCCTATGCTGCTCCCTAAGAGAGTGTAAGCAGTGCTCTGTACTCCTCTCTCCCACCACTCCCCACCATTTTGTTATGCATCCTAGTGCCAGCACAAAATTTAACCCCCCCATCACCCCATAACCTCTTCACCTAATACCCCATAGTCCTCTCACTTCCACCTATCACTCCAAGTATCACCCTATAACCTCTCCACCTAACGCCCCATAGTCCTCTCACTTCCACCTATCACACCACCTATTACCCCATAACCTTCCCACCTATTATCCCATAGTCTTCTCACCTGCACCTATCACTCCACCTATGACCCCATAACTTTTCTATATACACCTATCACCCCATAGTCTCCCACCTATCACCCCATGTCGAGTTTGTACTGAGGTGGCTACAGGTAGGGAAGTGCTGAAAAAAATAGATTAGTAAGATGTTTGTATGTTAAATTTTGCAGAGACAAGTCGTGTTCGAAAGAAGTCATCATGGCGGTCAGAACTGGATGGAGAAGAAAAGGGAAAGATAACAATTCCAGTCACAGGAGACATCTCTGGTGAGTCCGTAGATGTTACTGCACTGTAGTCACTTAAAAGTCTGCAGAGCCTGTGTACACTGGTGTCTACCACTATATAGTCACTGTATGGTGGTATATACAGTCTGTAGATCCTGTGTACACTGATTACTACCACTATATAATCACTGTATGGTAGAAATGTTGATTGTAATGTAATGGTTTAGGTTCAGGCACAGTTTGGCGGTATCTCCTAACTCTCCTGGATGCTGAATAGGCTATTCACAGTCCAGGAAAGCTGGGTGACACCAAAACCCTAATTTAATTTTCTTCCAAAGCCGTTACACAGTTGGGTGTAGTGGGAGTGGCTTTTTATGAAGGTGGTGTGGCTCAACAATAAGCAGGCGTGGTAACTTTTTGGGACGGCGTACTACGCATGCCACACCTTCAAATTTCCCTCTTTCCCACTTTCAAAAATTGGCAAGTATGCTTTACATGTGGTGGGCAGCAGCTGTTCATTTCAGCTGACAACCGTCGCTAACAGCAAGGAATGGAGTCAGCTTAGATCCCTGCTGTTAACACTTTAGACACTGCAACAATTGCACCCAAGGAGATTGCAGCATCTAAATAATTAAGGATTGGTGCTGCTGCTGTACTGTTCCTCCCTATGATCTCCCCTCAGCGTTGTAATCATGGGGTGGCAATTGCTTGCCATGGCAACCTGAAGCCTCATGCAGGCTTCAGTAGATGCAGTGTATGCATACCTCTTAAGGTGTAATAGGTAGTGAATGAAAATCCTACATATAGCAGTACAATAATACTGTTTTATATAGGACAAATGATCGTGCCCCCTAGTGGTCAAGTACCCTAGGGGGACTAACCTGTTAAACTAAAAAGTTTAAAATATATAAAAATATATATATATATATTAAAAAATATATTAGATAAAATATTAAAAGTTTAAATCACCCATCTTTTGCCATTTTACAATTAAAAAAATATAAGAACGTGACACATTTTTGGAATCGCTGCGTTTGTAAAAGTTTAATCTATTAAAATATAACATAATTCACCTGTATGCTGAAGAACATAGGAGAAAAAAAATCCGAATGCCAAAGTTGGATCAAAAAGTTGCATGTGTCCTAAAATTGTACCAATAAAAACTACACTTCAATAAGCAAAAAAAGAGCCCTCTTTCATTTTCATAGGTGGAAAAACAAAAAAATAGTTACAGAAAATGGCATTTCAGCAAAAATTTGTAAAATATAAAAAGTGTTTTTTAAAGTACTAAAACATGAAACTTATACAAATGTGTTATCACCAGAATCATATCAACCTGCAGAATACAGATAACACATAACTTATACCTAAAAGTACACACAATAAAAACAATTTTTTTTCCACCACACATAGCATTGTTTGTGCAACATTTTGTGTACATTAACCCCTTCCCGACATAGAACGTACCCATACGTCCTAGTGGGAAGTGCGTTCCCTGCAAATGGACGTAAGGATACGTCCTGGAGATCGTGCGGGCTTGTAAGCGAGCCCCGTATGATCGCAACATGGGACCAGCAGTATCTTACCGCTGGCCTCATGCCGCATCATCTGGGGCTGGAATAATTAACCCCTTAGCTATAGCAATCTATTAAGATTGCTGCAACTAAGCCGCAGACCGAAGAAGAGAGCTTCTTCTGTCTGCTGTCGGCATGATCGCCACTGCTGGTCTCCTACCAGACAGCCAGGGGAGTGAAAAAAACACTTCCCGGGCTGTCTGTGATGTCACCATGCCCGCAATGCATGGGCATTGCTGGGCATGGTGATTGACAGTCACCATGGGAACCAGTTTAGAGCATCACTGATATAAATTCCCTATGGTGAAAAGTAAAAAAGTAAAAAAAAAATAAAAACACGTACTCCGCCCTTTTGCTCTTTACAAAAATAGCACCTAAAAAGATAAAAAATAAATAAAGTACACATATTTTGTATCAATGCGTGCGTAACGACCTATGAGTTAGGTGAAGTAACCCACACAGTGAACGTCATAATTAAAAGAAAAACAAAGAATTGCGATTTTTGTTCATCCCACAGCACATAAAATGGAATAAAAAGTGATCAAAAATTCATATAAACACCAAAGTAGTGCACATTAAAATGTTGGTCCATCCTGCAAAGAAAAAGCCCTTACACAGCTCTGTATATGGAAAAATAAAAAAGTTATGCCTATCAGAAGATAACGATGCTTGAATATTGTTTTACACAATAAAACAAAGTAAAACTAAATTGTCATGTATACTGCACAGTGAGCGCTGTTAAAAATAAAAAACATTACTAGGATTGCAGTATTTTCTTCACGCTGCCTTCCAAAAAATGGATTTAAAACCGATCAAAAAGCTTTGCCCGCCAAAAAATATACCACTAAAAACATCATCCCATCCCGCAAAAAAACAAGGCCCTACACATTGCCATATAAAAAATTTAAAAGTTATGGCTTTCAGACTATGGCGATGCAAAAACGTGTTTTCCTTTTTGAATAAAAGAGTTTTTATTCTGTAAAATCAGTACAACAGAACAAAATAGACAAATTGGGTATCGCTGTAATCATATCAACCTGCTGAGTAAAGCTAACATATAACAAAACCTTAACAAAAAGTGATCAAAGCGTCACATGAACCCTGTAATGGTACTAATAAAAACATCAACTCATCCCACAAAAAAAAGCCCCTACACAGCTCCGTATACAGAAAAATAAAAAGCTATGGCTATCAGACTATGACAACATAAAAATGCAATTTTTTAGAAACTCATTTCTATTGTGTAAAAGTAATAAAACATAAAAAAACATATAAAATTTATATCATTGTAATTGTAACGACCCGCATAATAAAGTTATCCTGTCATTCACACTGTATGATGAACGCTGTAAAATTGAAACCCAAAGAACAATGATGGAATTGCGTTTTTTTCCACCCATTACCATGGCCCAAAGCTAAAAAATATATGGAACACCTGAACGTCCAAAATGCTCATTACACACCTAGATGAGATCCAGGAGGTGTGTTGAATCCAAAATGTGGCGACTTCTGGAAGGTTTCACCTTTTCTTGTATGCCCTGCAATGCACCCAAACAGCCGTACATATACAGTCATATGAAAAAGTTTGGGCACCCCTATTTATCTAAATCATTTTTAGTTCTAAATATTTGGGTATTTGCAACAGCCATTTCAATTTGATATATCTAATAACTAATATTGCACATTTTGTGTTAGTACAATTAAACCTCATTTCAATCCGGAAAATATTACTGTGTCTATCAGTTATTTAGATAAAATTTCAAATATGAAAAATGGGGGGTTTTTGAAACACTTCAAAAAAATTTAGAATAAAAAATTGGAAACCCCTTTAGATTAAATAGGGGGTGCCCCGAACTTTTTCATATGACTGTATATACACCCATATATACTGTTGAACTTGGAAGAAATTGCATAACAAAATTTGGGATGCTTTTCTCCAGGATTCTTTGTAAAAATTTAACTTTTTAGCTAAAATTGCAGATTGTTGGAAAAAAATTTTTTTTTTCATTTTCACAGCCTAATGCTAAAAAAAATTGTGAAACACCTGTGGGGTTGCTATACTCTCTACACCCCTGGATATATTCTTTGAGGGGTGTAGTTTCCAATATGCAGTATTTTTAGGGTGATTATTAAGTTTTAGCACTGTAGGGTGTCCGTAAACCTAAAATGGTGCCTAAATAAAATCGTATTGATAATAAGACCCCGAAGCCCGGTCGGTGCTTCTCCTACTCTGAGGATTGTGGTTGAGTCAAATAGCATACTAGGGCCACATATGGGATATCTATGAAAATGGCAGAATCTGCAGAATCAATATTAAGTTGCATTTCCCTGGTCACATCTACTGTGTTCTCGTGAATAATAGATAAAAATTGAAAATCTGCAAAAAAAAAGTTAAATTTGTAAATTTCACCTCCACTTTGCTTTCATTTCTGTGACACACCTAAAGGATTAATAAACTTCCTAAATGCTGTTTTGAATACTTTAAGAGGTGTAGTTTCTTATGTGAAGTCATTTATCAGAGTATTTAACATACAGACCCCTCAAAGCCACGTTAGAACCGGACTGGTCATTAAGAAAAATGTATATTTAAAATTTTCTTGAAAATGTGAAAAATTACTGCTAAATTTCTAAGCCCACTAATGTCGTAAAAAAAAGACATTTAAAAATGATGCCAACCTACAGTGGACATATGGTAGATGCTAGTTATAAACTATTTTGAGTGGAATAACTATCTGTCTTACACGCAGAAATTTTTGAAGTTTGAAAATAGTAAATTTTTTATGATATTTTTCACAAATAAACAAGAATTTTTTTGGACCAAAATTTCTTACAAACTGAAAGCACAATGTGTCACAAGAAAACATTCTCTGAATCACATGAATTGGTAAAAGTGTCAAAAAGTTATTCTCACATAAAGTGACACATGGGAGATTTAAAAAAATGAGGCTCTGTTAGAAAGGCCAAAACTAGCTGCAGCGGTTTGGGGTTAATGAGTACATCTTGGTCCCACAAAAAATAAGCCTCATAGAGTTATGTAGATGTTATGGGTTTTGGAAGGTGGGGAGCAAAAAATGAAAACCAAAAATCTGAAAATGGCTGTGAATGTAAGGGGTTAAAGAGTCAGCAGGTAGCTATAGCATTGCCCTTTTTTGAGCCATGGTGGCATGTGGTAGGTATGAATGTGGAGTCCTCGTCTTGCTGGCACACCCACAGTGGTTGAGGTCTCCCAGCTTCATGAACAGGCCACTTGCCCCTACAATTCAACTTCCAGAAATAAGGCATAACATTTTTAAAAGAACCTATTGTTTCTGGTAAACGGCAAGAGCAAGTGGTAATAACAAAGCCTAGGGACCAACAGAAAGTTAATTAGTGGCAGTTGGATGCAGCAGAGAGCACATGTGCCCAAGGGAAAAAGTACAGTAAAACCCAAAGACAGAGAAATACTAACAGTGAAAAGGCTCTGTAAAAAATACTGCAAGGAAGCCAGGGTAAGGTGTAACCACAGAGTGAGCAACTGCAGTATAACAAAGGAAAGATCTGTATGGACGGAGAGGAAGACTTGTTGTTTTCGGCCCTGAATAGACTATTATAGCATATTACTGAAGAAGCGCCTGTTGCACAAAGTTTGTTAAAAGAAATAAGATAAAACTCAGTAAATTCATTTTATTTAAAGAAACAAGTGTCACAACTCTGACCTCTGCACATTTCAAGTGATGTAAATTGACAAAAGGGAGTCAGACATGGATTATGCTGAAGCCAGCTGTGCGATGTGGCACCTTATATGAAAGTCGAGCTGGCATTGAGCACGCTAGATGGAGAAGCTAGATAAACCATCATGCACAGACACACCAGACAAAGGGAGATATTTGAACAGATCTTAGACCTGCTAGAAGATGTTTATGGGGATTTGTCATCTGAGGCCATACTATGGAAAAGATTCTTTGCTGGAAACCAACAAGATGGGGAGACACACTGTCACAATTTATAAATTGACTACAGGAGATTATGGTCACCCTGCATCGGAAAGAAGGGAAGGGACTCACTTCCTTCACCAACAGAGAGGTACTGGGAAATAAAGGGGAAAGAAAGGGGTAGTAGTGGTGCCGGAAATAATGGATCCCCGGTTCCCCCTCATTCTGGCCATCAATATCCTTAGGGATTTAGATGGGTTAATGGTGCAGAAGTGGGGACCTAAGTAGTGGAAAAGGGTTTTGAATGTTCAGCCCCTGTTACAGAGTAATATGCAAAGGTGTCAGGTACAACCTAAGCTTCAAGATGTAAGTGGACCGCTAGGGAATGTGCAAGTGCCCCCTTCGTGTCCCACCCAAGTACAAGCCCAGCATGTAGTGCTAATTTCCCTTCCAGTTGTCACGGGTGGGCCTGCGGCCCCCGTCTCGGGTCGTAGGCACACCCGTGGTCCCCGCACAAGCGGCGCCACCGTCCGCATGTCGGGGGCGGTGGGCACGCTCACCCTGCCGGCCAGGTCCCCTCCTACCTACCCGGCTACGCTCATACTGCAGCTTCTGTCTCCCGGCGCGTGCGCCCCCGCTCTCTAGGGCATGCACGCGCCGGCTCTGTGAAATTTAAAATGGCCAGTGCACCGGGAGTAATTGGGTTTTGACAGTCACTGCCCTTATTTAAGTCTTGCCCCTCCTGAGTCTTGTTGCGGATCTTTAGTGCCATTTCACCATATAGAGAAAGCGTTCCAGCCTTGTTTCGATTTACCGTGTACCATACCATTTGCTTCCATTCTTGACCACGCATCTTGCCGCTGCCCTGACCTTTCTGCCTGTCCTTGACACGAACCATAGCCACCTGTCCTGACCTCCTGCCTGTCCCCGGCTACGAGCCTGCCTGACGATTCTGCACCGGGACCTACTTAGATTCCATTCCCTGGCGTGGCTTATGCCATCGCTTGCGGCGGTCCAGAGGATCCACTATCTCCGTCCGTGACAGTAAGATCCGGCCATGGATCCCACCCAAGGTGTCCTCTCCCTCGATGACCTCCACCGCCATTGTGGCTCGAGCAGTCACAACAGATCGCTCAGGCAAGCCAGCAACTCAGCATCTCTCCACCATGATGCAGCAGTTTTCCTTGCCGCTCAGCAGCAGGCAACCCGCTACCGTGGCTCCCGCTGCTCTTCGGTTTCAAGCTCCGAACTGCTGGTCCCACGGGCTCCGTCTGTCTTATGCGTCCAAATTCGATGGGGACTCCAAGGCCTGCAGGGGCTTTATCACCCTATGCTCCCATGCATAGCGAATTAATAGCAACCAATTTCCTACCGAACGGTCAAAGGTGGCGTTTGTGTCAGCCCCTCTTCCGGGAAAGCCTGGCCTTGCTACCCCCTCTGGGGAAGGGGAAGACCGTTCACGGCCAACCTTGCTAACATTCCTCACCGAGTTCAGGAATGTTTTCGGGGAACCTGGCCGGGCTTCTTCTGCCGAGGGGACCGCCTTGCTAAACATGCGCCCAAAATAGGGGACTGTAGGCGATTATGCAGTACGTTTCAGCACTTTGGCCTTCAGAGTTATCTTGGAATGAAGCGGCGTTTGACTGCCACCTGCAAGAAAGGCCCTCTCCAGCCGCATCAAGGATTCCCTGTCTGCCCGGGACCTCCCATCTTCCTTGAGTGACCTTATCTCCCTGGCCACTTGGATTGATATCCGTTTGGTGGCACCTCGTCCGGTGCTTACCGCTTCTCCTGTGTCGTCTAAACCTCTGATGGGCCTTCCAGCACCATATAAAGCCTTTGCAGACGTCTTCTCCGAGAAGCAAGCTGAGACATTGACTGTCCTATTGATCTTCTGCCCGGGACATCTCCGTCACAGGGCAGGGTTTATTCTCTGTCGGTACCTGAGACCTTGGCTATGTCAACCTATATCAAGGAGAATCACCAGAAGGGGTTCATTCGCAAGTCCTCCTCTCCAGCTGGGGCCGGGTTCTTCTTCGTGGCTAAGAAAGATGGTACTTTACGTCCTTGCAAGAGACTATCGAGGCCTCCGCAACAAGATCACGGGTAAAGAAACGAACTCTCTTATCCTTGCATTGATCACGGAGCTTTTTGACCGGTACGGGAGAGCCAGAATCTTTACTAAACTGAGAACCCTGCGAGGGGCCTATAACCTCATTCGGATACGTGAGGGCGATGAATGGAAAAACCGCCTCAACACGCGTGGGCGCTTCGAGTACCTAGGTATGCCCTTCGGGCCTCTGCAATGCCCGGCCCCGTCTTTCAAGAATTTGTCAATGACATCTTCCGGGACCTCCTGTACACTGTGCTGTGGTTGTTACCTAGACGATATCGGTTGTTCCCCTCGACCTTGAGTCCCATCAAGTCACGTACGGACAGGTCCTCAGAGACGTTCTAAGGCCAGAACCACGCCTTATGCCAGCTCGAAAGTGTCTTTCCACAACAGAGTCTACCATTCCTCGGACTACATCATTTCCAAACAGGGGCCTGCTTTAGTGACCCCGAATAAGTTGTCTGCACGTCCTACAGTGGGTCTCCGAAGCCTATACCAAAGATTCCAGGGGTTTGCCAACTACTACAGGCAATTTATACCACATTTCTCCTCGCTACTATCTCCCATAGGGGCATTGACCAAAAAGAACGCCGATCCAAAGCTCTGGCCACTAGTGGCAGGGGAAGCCTTCACGAAGTTACAGTTTGCCTTCGCCTCTGCCCAATGTTGCTATCCAAACCAGAGGGTTATGGTGGCGGGAAAAACAGGAGTAGACACAAAGTGGGGACAATTCACAGTATGTAGGGTTACGGCAGCGCCACAGCAGCAGCCATGAGGTCAGACGCCCTATAGGTTAGTGGCACAATGACAATATGGAGGTGGCAAAACAAGGAGTTGGCCCACAAGTGGCACAATGACACTAGAGTGTGTAGGTTACGGCAGCAGGCCACGCAGCAGATGGGTCAGACAGTGGCACATTGAACATTCTGGAGGTGGCAAAAAATAAAAACAGGAGTAGGCCACAGAGTTGGCCACAATGACACAGTGTGGAAGGTTTACAGGCATTCAACGCAGCAGTGCATGAGGTCAGACAGTTGGCACAATGGACATTCTGGGAGGTGGCAAAAAAACAGGAGTAGGGCCACAGAGTGGCACCATTGACACAGTGTGGAGGTTATATATGGGGGGGGGGGGGGGGGGACAGCAGGACAGAGCATGTAGTTCAGACAGTGGCACAATAACTCAGGGTAGGGTCACAGCAGCAGCCACAGCAGCAGCATGAGGTCAGGCAGTGGCACAATGACATCTGGAGGTGGCCAAAAAACAGGAGTGGGGGGTGTAGGGCCACAGAGTGGCACAATGACCAGTGTGGAGTTGACAGCTATCAACAGCAGAAGCAGCAGCATGAGGTCAGACAGTGGCCACAATGACATTCTGGAGGTGGCCAAAAAAACAGGTAGTAGGCCACAGAGTGGCACAATGACAGAGAGTGGAGGGGTGACCGGCAGGAGCCAAAGCATGAGGTCAGACGAGTGGCAAAATGAAAGGTTGTGGAGGTGACCGCAGCGCACAACGAGCAGCGCATGAGGTCAGAGAGTGGAACAATGACACAGTGGTGGCTGTCACGGCACCAGCAACAGCAAGCCAGCAGCATGAGGGTCATAGAGTGGCACAATGACAATGAGTGTGGAGGTGGGTGGCAATACCAAGTCCCTGGTAAACGATGGTGGTATGGCTGATGGAGAAACTGGCAGCAGATGTGGCATCAGGCGGACTGGCGGCATCAGATAGTGGCTGAGGCAGGTAGTTTGAAACCAGACTCATTCTACAGTTTGGGTGAGGCGTTATGGCTCTGATGTAGTCTGACGCCTAAGGCATTGGTGTGTGGACAATCCTGGCCGGTTCCACGCCCTGATTCATCTTGACAAAGGTCCACATTTCCCTGTGGACAATCGGGCTCTCCTTGGGGGTAACGATGGCCCCCGCCGCACTGACCACCCGCTCTGATATACACACTACGGCCGGGCACAGGACAGCTTTCCACTGCAAACTCGGCAAGTTGCGGCCACACATCAGTTTGGCTGCACTAGTCCAGCGGATCTTCTAATTGGGGTGGCAGAAATAGTATGTCCAAGTAGCCACAACCTGTTGGTTCAGGGGACTTGCTCCAGGTCCTGCTGTGCTGCGCGGCGGACTGCCCCTCCTCCCAGCTAGGCAGGTGAAGGATCTGTCATCAGTGACCCAGACTTAAGTTTCTACTGATGGAGATGGTAATGCTACTACCAAACCCTCATTCCCCTAGCAGCCACGGCAAGAGTAGTACCGTTGATAGCAGCTGAAGAACCCCCCGGTCAGAAACTGTCGGGAGGGAACGATGCGCACATAGGCCAGCGGACCAAACTGACTACAGAGGATTTCCCTATAGTATTTGAGTTTTTTCCTCCCCTTCTTCAGTAGCTGGGAAAAGTCTCACCATTTTGGCGGTAGGAGGGTTCCATAGGGTGGAGAGAGAGCCAGAAGTCATCCCCTCTGCCGGATGCTGACTATTCCGGCTGTCACTAGCCAGGGCAAAATCAGATGCTGTGGGCCATCTGCACAAGTGACTCGAGGGGCTCCCCTGCCTCCATCTCCCTGTTTCTGCCACGGTGCTTGCTGGTCATCTGCCTTCGTCTTCTCATCTCCATCTACCTCCTCCAGCTGCTCCTGCTCCTCTCTCTTGTCCACTGGGTAGAAAATCCCACTCATTTCACCAGACAATTGCTTCTGCTCAATTCTCCCTCCCCTCCTCCTCCTCCATTTCAGTCCACCCTGGGACTCATTGTGGACCGCAAGAAGATATTGTCGCCACGTTCAGTCCCATGCCCAGACAGATTTTTTCAGCTCATCTGTTCCAGGACATGAAAGAGTGAAAATGTCATTATTCACTCGTAGTCTGGCGACTGAAAAATAACATTTGCCTCTAGATGGCCCCTCATCAAACGAAAGGTGTCACGCATGTGCTGCCACTGGCTGACATCAAAGTTACACAGGGGAGTACTCCTGTCCGCCTGGATCATCAATAAATTTTAATGGCCTTTCTCTGTTCAATTACCAGTCGGTCCAACAGTGTGCAGCTGGAATTCCAGGGTGGGAAACATCACATTATCAGAGTGTGTTGGGGAGGCCGTTATGCCGCTTTGCAACTCGTGGAGGGTGTTCCTGGCTTTGTAGGAATGGATAATTGAGTGCATGCAACTGGTTCTGGCACATTTTCAGAATCTTGCTGAAGATGATCCAGTGGAAGACTTCAGGAACCTTTCACAACCAAATTGAACATATGGCGTCATGCAGGGGCGCGATGGACAATCCCTTCCTCAGTGCAGCGCAGGACACCATGTCCTCCCATGCCGTCACCATGGTTAAGCGAGTTGAGTGTGGCCGCAGTTGGCGCAGAGGGGGAAAGCCACACATCATTTATTGCTGCATGATGCGGAGCAGTTCCTCCCCTGTGTGACTTCGCTCGCCGAGGCAAGCCAGGTGTAGAACTGCGTGACACTGCTGTGCCCTAAACATGTGGTATGATGGAGCAGTACTTGTGGAGGCTGAGATCGTGGTGGTGGTGGAGGAGGCGGACATTGGGGCAGGAGCCGCAGTTTGACAATGTGGAGGAGGAAGCGCCGTCTCCTGTCCAAGTTGTTGGTGTGCCTGGGCAGGAAGCACATTCATCTAGTGGGCCATAAAGGACATGTACTGGCCCTGACCGTAGTTACAGCTCCAGACGTCCCGCTGCTGTTCACCTTGGAACAAAACGATAAGATCAATGACTTGCCCACCTTCTGTTCTACATATTTATGAAGTGCTGGTACTACCTTTTTTGGAAAAGAAATTACGGCTTGGAACTCTCCATCTCGGCTCGGCACAAGCCATAAGTTCTCTGAACGGTGCAGAGTCCACCATTTGGAAATTGAGGGACTGCAGTACCAACAACTTGGACAGGAGCACAGTCAGCTTCTGCACCTTAGGATGGTTGGACGCATACTGTTGTCTCTTTGCAATCGCCTCGCTGAACGACTGCTGGCGCCATGAACGGAGAGGAGCAGGAGCATCTGGAGCTGGAGATGATGTCAAAGAGAAACAGCTCCCTTCTGCAGAGGTGGTGGAGCCTTGACTGGCTGCAATGGCATGCGTGCCACAGGGCGCTGCTGCTGCTGTTGCTGCGGCGGCAGGATGGACCACCACATCTGAGCCATGTTTCTCCCAGGCCACCGGATGGTGATGCTGCATGTGTTGACGCAGGGCCTTGGTGCCAACGTTAGCTCCCTAGCCAAGCTTCACTTTCTGCCTACAGATTCTACATATACCCATATTCGGCTCCTCCGGTGTCTTAGCAAAGAACTGCCACACCGCCGAGCATCGGATTTTACCGCCAACGCTCCTCACTGAGTGACTACTGCCGCCGCTGCCTCGCTGAGCCCCTGTGCCGATACTTTCTTGGACCTGTGAAGCGGGTTTTTTACCCCGTAGCCGCTTGGCTCCTGACCTCACACTGCTGCTATCCTGCTGACTCATGGCCACACAACCCACTTGCTGGCTGCGCCGCTGCCTGACGCGCAAGCTGACGCCCTCTTCTCCTGACGATGATGAAGCCCTTGCTTTACCCGGCTCCCAAGGGCGGTCGGCTACATCATCATTTATTTGTGTTTCCTCGTCACTGCTGTCCTCATCATCGGTCTTGGTATGCAGAGGCTGACCCCTCACAACATGACCTCCCATGCCACTCTTCACATCCATACTTTGCCGCCTACTGCAAGAAGCAGGGGATATTGGCCCAATTTCTTCGCTGCCAAGTAGCTGTTGACTGCCCTCCTCAAATTGTTCATCCTCCCTTTATATTGCGTGAGCCCAGACCACTTAGTAGATCTCTGGCTGAGGGAACCGGATGGGAAGAGGCGGGTTGGGAAGGTGGGGGCCCGCTGCCCCGCCCCCGGGCCATGCAACTAAGGGTTGTTTTCTGATGTTCCCACGATTTTGGGGCTGGGTTGTCAGATGTCATCTGGGAGGAGTGGATGACCTAGTCAACCAATCAAGAAACCTTGGGGTTTGGTCAGAAAACAGGCCGCTAGATGACAGGGCAGTTGTGGCCTCACGAGTGACCCTGCTGCGACGCCCTCTTGCTGTGCTGCGACTGGGCCTGCTCCAGGAATGTTTGTGCCACTGCCACTCGGGGTTGAAGACCCTGCCCCCTCTCTGTCTGAATCTGTTTGTTCTAAAATGTACGGGACACTGTTTGATGAAGATATCTGCATATGATAAATAAACACCCTGTATTTGACTCCAAAGGGAACCCAGTAACAAGCTTGGGTAACCCTTGGATATAAATTGCGCCCCAAAAATGGCCAGTAAAAATTTTACTTGTAGGGCGTTAAAAAACTGTATTTTACTGAAATATAAAAGCAAGAACAGGTTAAATTTAAACCCTTTTGGATATGAATTATGCTACAGGCAAAATTTCTTCTTTGGCGGTGAAAAAGAACTTTCTTTTTTAAGTACAACTGAAGAAAACTATTAGTTAACCTTGGATGTAAATTGTGCAAAAGAAATGTGTGCCAAAAATTTTCCAGCTTTGTAGTGTGTTAAAATGGCATGTATTTTACGGTACACAGCAACGAAAAACTTGAATTAAATTTAAACCTTGGTTATGAATTTATGCTACAGGTAAAATGTCTTATTTTGGCGGTGAAAAGAAGGTTTCTTTTAGGACCAAACAGCATAACAACGCTTAATTAACCCCCGGATGTAAATTGCACAAAATTTAGAACCAAAATTAAACCCGCTTTGTAGCGTGTTAAAAAAGGCGTTTATTTTACGGTACACAACAACAAAAAAAAATTGTAATAACCTTCGGTTTTGAATAATGCTACAGGTAAAATGTTTTTTTTGGCGGTGAAAAAGCGTTTCTTTTAGTGCAAACAC
>JAODAL010071508.1:0-15501 GCA_025379985.1 Phyllomedusa bahiana
AGTTTTCCTGTATAGGTATATTAATATAAAAAATGGAAAAAAAACACTTTTATTACAATTTGTAACATTATTATAAAAACAAAGAAACTAAACAATGATATGAGGAATTTATCCTGTGATGCTTATGAGCCACCACTAGATGTCAGTGTGTGGTAGAGATAGTTACTCCTTTTTACCTAAATGTATCCTTTTTCCTTCCACATCGTTTGCTCTGATCGTCTTGTTTTATTTTGCTGTATTATTAGAATAAACTCTCAAAGAATAATAAATAATACATTTTGTGCTGTTAAGAAATTTTCATTGTATATTATATATTGGCTAACACTCAAAGTTATTTTCTTTGGAGAGCTAGTACGGAGCGGTTCATATTCTAAGGTTTTGCATCTATAGGTCAAAAGATTTTTATTTCTTTGTTCAAACTTTAAAAAAGATGTTTTTTTAGATGTTTTTTTACAAGCGCAGTACATATATGATCTATAATTGTAGCTTTTATCTTTTTATAGTCTGCTCTATAGTTACATAGTTAGTACGGTTGAAAAAAGACACGTGTCCATCAAGTTCAACCAAGGGTGGGGAAAATGTGGGTGAAGGGAGGGAGACAAGGACTTCAAGCCCAGCCTCCACATTGGTGAATGCCCTGAAACCCACAAGGCAAGAACCAATCTGCTCCAGGGAAGACCCCATCTCTGACCCCAGAGCTGCTACCAGACAGGATCCAAAATTTTACATAGCTACATACGCATTAATTTTCTTTAGTTTCATTTAGGTATCTAAGCCTTTCTTGAAACTCCCAACTGTTCCTGCTGTGACCAGCTTCTCAGGCAGCTATTCCACAGATTCACAGTTCTTACAGTGAAGAACGCTCTTCTCCTCTGGAGATTGAATCCTTTTTTCTCTAGTCAAAGGGAATGTCCCCTTGTCTTTTGAGGGGGCTTTACATGAAATAATTTTTCCCCATACTTTTTGTAGGGACCATTTTTATATTTATATAAATTAATCATGTCCCCCCGAAGCCGTATTTTCTCAAGACTAAATAAATTCAATTCTACTAACCTTTCCTCATAACTAAGATGCCCCATTCCCCTTATAAGGTTGGTTGCTCATCTTTGTACTCTCTCTAGCTGCATTACATCTTTTCTATAAACTGGAGCCCAGAACTGAACAGCATATTCTAAGTGAGGTCGCACAAATGCTTTATAAAGCGGTAAAATTACATCCTTGTCCCGCGAGTCCATTCCTCTTTTAATACACGCCAATATCTTACTTGCCTTAGAGGCAGCTGATTAACACTGCATGCTGTTCTGCAGTCTATGCCTAGTTTTGGTGTACGACAGTTAATTTACATTGAGAATATGGCGTCAAAAGTGGTTTTGGCACAAAATAGACCAAAACACTAGCATTGAAGTGTTGGGACATGTCGCTCTAAATGTTTTTGCCCTCCCACTCTGTGTTTCTTTTTTCCAGTTTATACTAAAATGAATTATATTGTGGTCGCTGTTACCAAGATTTTCAGCAACAGTGACCGCTCCAACAAGTTCTGCTTTGTTAGAAATTATCTGATCCAACAGAGTATCACGTCTAGTGGGATCCTACACAAACTGCCCCATAAAATTATCCTGTATCAGATTGAGGAACTTCCTCCCCTTTGCAATTGATGCAGAACTATGACTCCAGTCATGTCTGGGTCGCCCATTACTACCACTGTGCCCGCTCATGCTGCCCACACCATTTGATTATGCACCTGTTCTTCTATCTCCTCAGTGATGTTCGGGGGGTCTATAGGTTACGCCAAAAATATTTTTTTTCTGCATTAGCCCCTCCTTGTGTTTCCACCCACAATGTTTCCACATCTTCACCATTTTCATCCACATCTTTCACATTTGCCTTCATATCACTCCTTACATACAGACACACTCCTCCCTTCCTGTTTGCCCTGTCCTTCCTAAAGAGATTAAAACCTTGAAGGTTGACATCCCAATCATGTGTGGAGTCCAGCCATATTTCAGCATCACCAACCACATCAATCTGCTTCTCTAGACCTAGCGCCTCATGCTCCCCCATTTTGGTTGCTAGATGTCTGGCATTTGTGAATAGGCATTTTAAGTTCCCTTCCAGTTTTACACTTTCTGTCAACGGTATTGGATTATATCTAACACATTCATTAGACAGCATGGGATCATACGATATCCGTTCAGTAGACAGCCTGGGATTAAATATAACCTGTTCATTAGATGGCATGGTATTAAATGTTACACTTTCAGATGACAGCATGGAATGTTACATCTCTCCTTAGGTGGATGGCATGGGATTATACGTTACACCTTTAGTAGACGGCATGGGTTTATACATTACACAGTTATTAGATGGCATGAGATTACATTGTGTCATTGTGGGCACCTATATCTTCAATGCTGGTTTGTAACACATGAATCTCCTTATCTACTGGTCCCCCCACAGTCCACTTATCCACCCGCCGATATAATCTGCTCCTCTCTAACCTATTTACCCCTACATTTTTTAGATTGTCCTCCCTCTTCATCCCTAATTTAAACACTTCGGCACCCCTTCTCGAATTCTCTCCCCCAGCACAGCAGACCTCCATCCATTCAGGTGCAATTTATCTGTAGAAAACAGATTGTATCCCAATGAAAAATCAGCCCAGTGCTCTAAGAACCCAAACCTTTCTGTCCTACACCAAGACTTCAGCCATGCGTTTAACTCCCTGAGCTCCCGCTGTATTTCCTGTGTAGCGCATGGCACCGGCAGTATTCCAGAGAACACAACCTTGGAGGTCCTTCCCTTCAGCTTTGAGCCTAGTTCTTTAAAATTATTCTTTAGGATCCTCTACTTACCCCGTATTCTGTCATTGGTTCCCACATGGACCATGACAGTTGGGTCATCATCAGCCCCTCCCAGTAATTTATCCACCCGGTCCACCACATGCTGAACCCTGGCACCAGGGAGACAGCAAACCATTCGTTTGAGGCTGTCCTGTAGACAAATTATTCTATCTTTCTTCCTGAATATAGAATCACCTACAACTACTGTCTTTTCCTACCTGCATTCCCATCCCCCCGACTACTGGATGAGCTGCTCTTCCAGCTGCAAGGAAGAGCAGCGTCCACTAGGGCTGCCTTTTCTGAGACTGATTCCCCAGCATTATCACCCGACTTGGCAATTTTGCTAGTAATCTCAGGAGAAGAATTGGCCTTCCTTTTTCTAGTGGCCCCCTAGAGCTCCCCCTGTCTACATTAACCCAGCTACACGGCTCCTCCTGCTGATCCAATACTCCACCCTCAACATTTAGCACACTAACTGTTTGCTCAGTGAGAAGCAAACTCCTCTCCTCATTGTCAATCACCCTCAGTGTTGCATTTTGCTCCTCTAGATCTACAATGCGAGCTACCAGAGTAGCAACATGCTCATATTTGTCACAGTGGTATTCATCCTGGACCTTTTGCTCCTTAGTACATACATATGGCAGATGCACTGATGAAAATTTCCAGTGAAGCTGCCCATTATCCCGGTGCAACAGCAATGAAGATTAAAAAATAGAGGTTATTTAGATTAAAGTAATAAATAAATTAAGTTTGTCTACTTACCAGTTTCTTTCCTGTTTTTAACTCCGGTTTTTTAACTCACACTCTGTTACCTGCACTCTGTGAATACAAACTCTGGAACAAGGCAATGGCAAGGTACTGTGGATCAATTGTAAGTTGTTGTCTTGGTCTCATTTTGTCACAATGTGAACAGCAGGATGAGGAGGACTGTTTAAATCCCAATTCACATTTATCCCCTAAATGTATGGGGCGATTCAGGGATCAAACACCTGTTGTGAATTTTGCCATTAAGCTTCTTGTTAGAGATCAACAAGTTGT
Source organism: Phyllomedusa bahiana (assembly GCA_025379985.1). Classification (NCBI taxonomy): domain Eukaryota; kingdom Metazoa; phylum Chordata; class Amphibia; order Anura; family Hylidae; genus Phyllomedusa; species Phyllomedusa bahiana. The sequence continues at coordinate 3,879 of JAODAL010071508.1, forward strand.
GCAAAAAGCCCTGAAACATTAAACAGTTGGACACATGCAAGAGATGGACAACAGATGGTCTCATTTAGCTCATTTCAACATTTTTTTAAAGAATTTGTATGAAATTTCAACCAATAGCCAAATACCCCTAAGTTTTTGTGAGTAGCGTATATGAAATACTACACAAACCACAATACCAAAAAATTCGCTTCTAAGGGGTAGAACTAGAACTTCAGAACAATCCAAAAAGCAAAGAAATAGAAAGTGCCATCTATAAACAATCCAACACTAATTATACTCACCCAAGTCTCCACTCTATGTTTCAACCCCTTATTGGAGACATTTTCAAGCCTAAAAATGGCTCCAATGAGAAGCTGAAAATGTCGTGTGGAGACTTTGGTGAATAAAATGTGTATTGGATTATTTATGGATCTGCTGCTTCTTATTTCATTGATTGTTGAGCAACTGAAATATAGACGACCTGTCCTGAGGCTGGGACATTAATATCGAAATCTTGGAAAATCCATTGAAAATGGGGGTGAAATACTTTACATTAGTTACTGCCGAATGGTTTACTTTACAATAAAATATCGTAACGGGACATTATACTGTGCACAGATCAGACGTAAGATAGTTCTGTAATATGAGAATCCTTGACAAAATGGTATAATTTATATAATTTAGCACTTTAGATAATTGAAACCTACAGAATGGGCCTCATTTATTATATCTGTCTAGTTATAAAACTGTCTTTGTTGCCCATAGGAACCAATCAGAGATCAGATTTCATACAGTATCTTACACTGCTCTGGAAAAATGACAGCTGAGCTCTGATTGGTTGTTATGGAGAACACAAACAGTTTTCGTATTAGACAGATATAAGAAATGAGGCTCTGTCTTTTACAATAGCTTTTAATGTGTCTTTTTGACCCTCGCTTATCCCTTAAAGAGATATCACGAAATTTTCCTTTTTTCTTTCAAAAGAAAATGTAAAAAATAAGCATTCTTACAATAAAACCCTATTAAAATGTACAACCTTAAGAAAAAAAAAATCCCTTTTTGGGCACAACCAGTGCCCGACGACTTCAGAACGAAGTGGGCACAGGCAGTAAACACAAAGCCCCCACATGCCGCTGTGTTTATGTCACTCTGCCTGTGCATAATCATGGAAGAGCGTTTATGTGAGTTTTCATGCGCTCTTGATCTGCTGAGCACAGCCAGTCTGCTGGGAAAGGGGAAGGGGGCTGGGTTTGCAGCGCCCTCGTGCACCCACAGGGGGTCCGTGCACCACTACTTAGCTTTTTGCACAGCTGCTGTATGCCGAGCAGCCTGCCCAGTACTAATGACTGTGAGCACTGACACACACAAGGAGGGCCCTTTTCTGCCCTTTTTAAACCTGGGTTCCCACTTTTTAAGGGCAGGGCTGAGCCCCCTTGGTGTGCTCGTGCTGCCCGGCTAGAATTTTTCGGCCAAACTAGGAAAGTGAGGCTTGGGCTGCAGCAGCACCAGGATCACACACAAGGTCCTGTACTCGGCTGCTTTATGCCTCAGTGTAGTAGCTTCGATTTCCATCTTCTGCGATCTGGCAGTGACTTTTGTCCCGTCCCCAGAAGAAAGTTTTCTGCCCCCTCTTCCCGACTGCTTTGTGGCTTATTAAACCCCCGCATTTTGGGCTGGCCGATACAGTGACTATAAGAGCAAAACCACCAAGGGGCAGCAATGGTTATAGATTTTTACAGGGGAATTTTTCCTTGCGTCCTACAGATCATTACTACCTTTTAGATTTTTTGCCTCGATATTTACACCAGTTATATCACCTCAGGGGGCTGATATACTTCTGTAGGGGTCATTAAATAGAGAAGGGCGAATTTCTCAAAAAATGTCGATCGGTCACTTCGTCGAAATTTCCCGACAAAATTCATTTCAGTCCAAATTACTTTGGGACGTAAGACACTTAAAAAACAGCATATTTCCAGGCTGCACAGAGCCTGCAAGTGTGCTGTAGAACATTGTGCATGCTTAAATATGCAAGGGAGCTGGCTTGGTCTTCAGTGACAATGTATGTGTTTTTAGTTATGACATCGCAGATGACATGCCGCCGCACTTATAATCCGCTTCACAAATAAAATTCCTCTGGGCACTTAAGAGTAATTGATGAGCGATTTTTTATCGACAAAAGTTTGAAATCGGTCAAGGTTTTTATGGTGATGACGAAAATGTCCAGGATCATGCGATAATTAAGGTTAAAATCGGGTGCCATCATCTATTAAGATCGCGCCTTGTTTCGGCGCTTCCTTTAATTTGGCGGCCGAGCAAATCAATTACAGAAATAGGAGCCGGGTGAGCTGTGTGTGCGACGTCATGACAGGGATGTGTATGGGTTGCGATTGCTGTAAAAATCACATGACCTTCGTTTTTACATAGAACAAGCTGTTCCTGTCTCTGCCTCAGTGTCTCTCAGCGTCTCCTAGGGATAGACCTGCGCTCTGCCCTGATGGCCAAACAGCTCAGCGAGAATAGTCTATTTCTGTCACAGAGAAACCTCTACTATTAGCTGTGATCCGTCCAATAAGTGTAGATTAGAGGATTTGAAGATTTTATGTAGTTAGGCTAGAGAAATTTTAAAGCAAGGCATCTACCGCTGTAAATTCCCACGGCGGTGGAGCAGGGGGGGAGAGGAGGGGCCCCGTGGGTGAACACAGACAAGCTCTATCTATAAAGAACACAGGATTAAGTTCACCAAGCACTTAGTGTAGACATTGTAGTGGAATATCTTTTATTATTTAACAGTTGCTATTTGATAAATTCTCCTGATAATTTGGGCAGCCGAACTTATATATTGGATAAACATAATTTCTAGTAACTGTCAGGTCCTCTTTTTAGCTGCAAAAACTCCCACTTTATATAATCAGTATACATTTCAGATGAGGTGTTCAATTTTTACCCCTTACACTTAGACTGTTGATATATCCCCTTGCACTTAAATTACAAAACCAGCAATCTTGTAGTCAGCACAGGTTGATTGTTTTGCCAAAAATACCGTGTAATCGTACGAAAACATCACAGTTAACGTAGTTTTTTTACTTTGCGCACCCAGCACTGTTTCATTGAAACATCATCTATGTAAATCTTAAAACAGCAATTCTATATTCACACACATTTGAATTTGAAAGGTGCAAAAAATAACCGTTTTAATTAATCAAAACATAACAGTTAAACTGTTTTTTGACTTTAGCGCACCCAGCACTGTTCATTATGACGCAGCTTCTACGAAATTCTTAAAAAACAGCAATTCTATATTCACCACAGGTGAATTGAAAGGTGGGCAAAAAAACGTTAATATATCAAAGACATAACAGGTTACGTGTTTTTTTGACTTTTCATCATTTTGCGCACCCAGCACTGTACATTGGACGCAGCTTCTAAACGTAAATCTTAAAACAGCAATTCTATATATCACCACAAGTGAATTGAAAGGGTGCACAAAATACAGTATATTAAACAAAACATAACATTACGTGTTTTTTGACTTTTGCGCACACCAGCACTGTACATTGACAGCAGCTTCTACGTAAATCTTAAAACAGCAATTCTATATTCAACCACAGGTGAATGGCAAAGGTGCCAAAAAATACAGTTTATTAAAACAAAAACATAACAGTTTACGTGTTATTTTGAACTTTTGCGCACCCAGCACTGTTCATTGGACGCAGCATCTACATAAATCTAAAACATCATTTCTATATTCACCACAGGTAATTGAACGGTGCAAAAAATATCCGTTTATTATATCACAACTAACATTACGTGTATTTTGACTTTTGCACGCACCCAGCACTGTTCATTGACTCCGCATCTACGTAAATCTTAAAACAGCACTACTAATATTCACCACAGGTGAATTGAAAGGTGCAAAAAATACAGTTTATTATATCAAAACATAACAGTTACGTGTTTGTTTGGACTTTTGCGCACCCAGCACGTGTTCATAGACGCAGCATCTACGATAAATCTTAAAACAGCAATTCTAATAATTCACCACAGGTGAAATTGAAAGTGTGCAAAAAATACAGTTTATTATATCAAAACATAACAGTTACCGTGTTTTTTTGACATTTTTGCGCACCCAAGCACTGTCATTGACGCAGCTTCCTACGAAAATCTTAAAACTGCATTCTATAATCACCACAGGTGAATTGAAAGGTGCAAAAATAAAGTTTATTATATCAAAAACATACAAGTTTACGTGTTTTTTGACTTTTGCGCACCCAGCGACTGTTCATTGACAGCAGCAACTACTTAAATCTAAAAACAGCAATTCTATATTCACCACAGTGAATTAAAGGTGCAAAAAATAAAGTATTATTATATCAAAACATAAACATTACTAGATTTTTGACTTTTGCGCACACACCCAGCACTGTTCATTGATGCAGTATCTACTTAAATCATAAAACAGCAATTCTATATTCACCACAGGTGAATTGAAAGGTGCAAAAAATACAGTTTATTATATCAAAACATAACAGTTACGTGTTTTTTGACATTTGCGCACCCAGCACTGTTCATTGACGCAGCATCAACTAAAAACTTAAAACAGCAATTACTATATTCACGCACAGGTGACTAGAAAGGTGGCAAAAAATACGTTCTATTATATCAAAACATAACAGTTACGTGTTTTTTGACTTTTGAGCGCCACCCAGCACTGTTCATTGTCGCAGCATCTACGTAAATCTATAAAACAGCAATTCTATATTCACCACAGGTGAATTGAAAGGTGCAAAAAAATACAGTTATATTATATCAAAAGACATAACAGTTCCGTGTTTTTTGACTTTTGCGCACTCCAGCACTGTTCCATTGACGCAGCATCTCTACGTAAATCTTAAAACAGCAATTCCTATAATACGCACGAGTGTGAATTGAAAGGTGCAACAAAATAACAGATTTTATAATATCAAAACATAACAGTTACGTGATTTTTTGAACATTTTGCGCACCCAGCACTGTTCATTGACGCAGCCAATCTACGTAAATCTTAAACAGCAATTCTATATTCACCACAGGTGAATTGAAAGGTGCAAAAAATACCGTTTATTATATCCAGAACATAAGTACGTGTTTTTGTGACTTTTTGCGCACAAGCCAGCCACATGTTCAGTGACGCAGCAACTACGAAAATCCTTAAAACAGCAGTTCTATATTCACCACAACAGGTGAATAGAAAAGGTGCAAAAAATAGCCGTTTATATATCAAAACTAAGTTACGTGTTTTTTGACTTTGCGCACCCAGCACAGTTCATTGACGCAGCTCTACTAAATCTTAAAACAGCAATTCTATATTCACCACAGGTGAATTGAAAAAGGGTGCAAAAAATACGTAGTTTTTTTGACTTTAAGCGCACCCAGCACTGTTCATAGACGCAGCATCATACGTAAATCATAAAACAGGCAATCTATATTCACACAGGTGAATTGAAAGGTGCCAAAAAATAACCGTTTAATATAACAAAAACATAACAGTTACGTGTTTTTTTGACTTTTGCGCACCTGCACTGTTCAATTGAATAGCAGCATTCTACGTAAATCTTAAACAGGTCAATTATTATTATTTTCTAATATTCCAACCACATGTGAATTGTGAAAGGTGCAAAAAAATAAACGTTTAATATATCAAAACATAAGTTACTGTTTTTTGACTATTTGCGCACCCAGCACGTTCATTGGACGCAAGCATCTGACTAAATCTTAAAATAGCAATTCTATATTGACCACAGGTGAATTGAAAGGTGCAAAAAATACCGTATTATTTATTATATCAAAACATAACAGTTACGTTTTTTTGACTTTTGTGCGCACCCGAGCACTTTCAATGACGCAGCATCTACGTAAATCTCTAAAACAGCAATTCTATATTCACCCCAGGTGAAATTGAAAGTCAAAAAAAAACAGTTTGATTATATCAAAAACAAAGCAGTTACTGTTTTATTTACTTTGTGTGCACCCACACTGTCATTGACGGCAGTCATCTACTACGTAAATCCTTAAAACAGCAATTCAATAATCACCAAGTTAATTGAAAGGTGCAAAAAATACTGCTTTATTATTCAAAACATAACAGTTCACGTGTTTTTTGACTTTGCGCACAACCAGACACAGTTCATTGACGGCAGCATCTACGTAAATCTTAAAACATCAATTCTATATTCACTACACAGGTGAATTGAAAGGTGCAAAAAAAAACCGTTTATTATATCAAAACTAACAGTTTACGTGTTTTTTGACTTTTGCGCACCCACACTGTTCATTGACGCAGCATCAACGTAAATATTAAAAACAGCAATTCTAAATTCACCACAGGTGAATTGGAAAGGTGCAAAAAATACCGTTTATTATACCAAAACATAACAGATAACGTGTTTTTTGGACTTTGCCCAGTCCAGATTTGTTTGTATAGACACCTGTGCAGTTAAATTTGAATCCAGCAATATTGTTTTGAATAGAGGGATTTGAGAATAGCTGTGATTTGCCGTCTTTAATAAGAGACTTTCCAAACAATTCCATACCTTTCCTCACAATTTTTTTATATTTCTGAACATGTGAGACGAAATGCAGGTGGTAAGCAGAGCAAAGCGGGGTGTAGCACATTGGAGGAAGAGGTACAGAGAAGGTGCTCCTTCCAGTGATGGCGACAACACCGCAATGCGCCAGCGGAATCGCAGTTGCAGGTCGTCAGACTTCCATCGCTGGGTCAGGGCCCTGTGATCTCAAGTAACGAACATCCGTCGCCAATCTGTCTTCATTGGTAAATGCAACCTGCATCTAGCATCATACCTCCTCGTCCTCGAAGTCCACAGGCCACAAATGTCCGTCAACAGTCTAGCATCCTTCCAACATGAAGCAGCCAAATGTCAACTTCGTGTACCCACCACTGTGGATAAATCCATTGTCCTGAAGACCACTAATGACAAAAGGCGGTTGGGGTCAACAAGCATGTTAAAAGATCAAGAGGATATATTTAGTCTGCTCTGACCCCAGTTACTGATCGCCATCAGAGAGTGAAGGAAGCCGTTCCAATCCGGCAAAAAATACCCGGCGCGATCGGCAACGTCTTGCAGTGCCCCTGCTTGTAGCCCGTCAGCTCGCTGATGCAGAAATCAGGACAGGACGACCAAGTCCACCTGATTTGATGAATGATGATTGATGACGACATTGGCGGATCCATCCTGGTTTTTTATCAGCAGAATTGCTTGTAGCGCTTCATCAGTGGACAGGAGTGAAGACGATGGGGTAGTGTCAATAATACGTGTCCCCGCCACAAAAAGGGAGAGGGCGGTCCCAGAAAGTCCGCAGATAATAAAACCGCCCACCACGGGCACCTTCCCAAACCCCGCTCCCTCGCTTATTCCGTCAAAAATGTCCAGGACCTCTCAAGCCTGGGCCTTCCTTTGAGCAAGCCTCTGATTCACCCAGCGATGTCATATGCCCCTTAGCCGTAAACGAATAAGTTGAATGCAATAACCTAAGTGGATAACCACCACCAACAGACATAGTCACATGCAGCGAATGCAATTAGTTGAAATGGAAGGGAACACTTGGCCAAAAAAGGTCCAGACCGACGCCGTGAGCCCACCAATCACTTAGTTCACACCTCCAACCCCTGTCTCCGCCTCAACCCTCCTCCGCCACCACGAAGCGTTCCACAGCTGTCCATGTCTCTCAGAGTCAATCGATCCGAGGATCAGCTCCCGATCAGCCTCCACCGTCGCCCAAGTACCACCATCACCACCAGAGACCCAACCTACCCCTTCTCCTTCGCCAGTATGACGACCTGCCACGCCGTACATGAAGCGACCGAGTCTAGAGCCAGCCTTCTGTCTTCCAGGTTTTGGGAGCAGAAGAAACACACTTTAACACCCAAACCATCCCAAGAGCAAAGCCTGAATGTCTGCATTGCCAGCTTTGGCTTGGGAAATGTTGCCTTTCCGTCTGGTGTGACACAGATGGGTTCCGCACGTCATGGCCGCCGCGTTGTCCCTCCAATATCCAGATGCGAGCAGGGCATTTCTTTGCCAGAAAAGCCATCCCTGCCTGGCCAGCCACGTGTCATCTAAAATTTCAAGCGCGTTTCTGCATCTGTGTCCGAAAGTCCATCTCAACCACCGACAATGGACTATAAGCACGCCAAGCCTAATATCTCTGTGACAGCACACTGTGGTGAGCTGGGTGGATGCTCTCGGGGGTGACGGTGGTGCTCTCAGGTTCGGCGCCCGCATCCTTACAAAAACTGCAGGATGGTGCAGGTGCACTTTCCCCAAGGTTTCCCTCTGGGTGGCATCACGTGCCAGAGACACCATCCGAGTTAGTCATTAATCTGCCTTGGAGAACCGATCACCACACAGGTCAGTAGCTGTGGACGGCTCTAAGCAACGAGACCGAAGCGCTGGCTGGGTGACAAGAACCTTGTGCCAGGGTCAGGTGGTTGTGCGATAACGGGCGAATTCTGCTGGCCCGCCCTTAAGAATCGTAGGCTGGAGCACAACTCTTGCCTGGCACATGTCATGAACCTTGTCGGTTAACCAGAAATTTCTAAAGATCTACCAGGTTCTGGACTTGCCGCTGAAAAGGCTCCGAGGTCTGAGTTCCGCACTTCCCGCCGTTTGCACCCTGCTTCTCCCGCTTGCTGCTTTGCAGCGTACAGCTCGGCCTCCCCCGTCAACCGTCTCATTGTTGTGACGTGGCAACACGCTGGAATTCCCCCTCCGACAGCTCAGCGATTGTGGCAGCACGCAATGCCATTACGCAGTACGAAGTGACACATGGCCTGACAAGGCGCGGTACTGACCTCGGGGTTGGTTTGAACCAACTCCGAGAGTTGGAGTCAGTGAAAGAGCTCTAGCCCCATCCTTGCCATGTTTTGATGAACCACCAAATGGTCAGATGCGGACAATCCCTTGTCAGTCATGAGCATTGTGGTGATCATAGTTTCTGGAACGATCGTTGGACACACTGAACAACAGGTCCCGCCAGCGACGAGGAGAGACGGACGACGAGAAGCGGACACGGAGCCTTTCTCTCCGTCAAATCCACAAGGCCCGACAGTTTTTCAACAAATTCATCGGTCTTCATTAGGCAGTGGTTTCGGGTTCCAGTAGCTAGTGCAAGGTGGCGCATCAGCTCTCAGGGTTGCATCAACTCATGCAAGTCAGGGCTTGTGTTGAAGCTTGCCGTATGCAGCGGAGGAGAGTGATGTATTCCTGGACACCGTGATGTTACCGTGACGTCCCTGCCTGGAAAGAGGTTTGGCGCGAATTTGAGCGGAGGAGGAAGATGAGGAAGATCAGTTTTCCTAGTGCCCCTCCGACCCAGAGGCTATGGGAAATCAAGGCTCCATCTCTCACATGAGTGCTTGGATGCTCCATTATCCTCCAACATTGATCCTCAGCATTAAGGCCATCAAAAAGAACCAGTTACTGGGTGGCCACCCTCCTGGATCCACCGTACAAAACAAAAATTCAGCACTTCCTTCCACCCCCCAAATAGAGAGTAAAAATGCAGGAAATGGAGACCTTGCTTGATCTAGATCAACTGGAGACATCTGTTTGCGTCTGCTTCACGTTCCCAAATGTCATGGTGCACAACATCAGCGACGTGAACAGCAGTAGAGTGCCAAGTAGGCGTAGCGGCAGCCAGCAGGCAAGTGGCAGAAGCCTAATTGTGTGGACCTCTGGCAATCTTTGTTTACCACCTCAACCAACTCATGCAATGCAAGGCACACTTCCAAACACGAGATCAGCCTTAAGAATCATGGGTTGCACCCGACTGACTTGCGTCTCAACACCGATGTTTTGCATGTGTTCCGGACCCAAATACACTGGGTATCCAAATAGGCCGAATGTGCCCGAGCTGGCTCGTCACAGTGCCAACGCATAGAGGTGGTTGTCCTGCCAGCAGGCCAGCGTCCGTCATATCGTAGCGGGACCTACAGCACAGCTGAGGAGTCATTACAGACAAATGCATCCGCTTTCCACATATAAATTGGATCGTTTGACTTTCATCAAGATGAATCAGGCTGGATCTTGATGATGTTGTGGCCGCCAAATTGCCGAGTCACCCGATTAGTTCCAGTCCTACATCACATGCCTTTTCAACAGAAATGGTCCCTCTTTGAAACTTTTTTTAAAATGATCATTTCTTACAGCAATTTTTATTCACTTTTCCCAATAGTTCATTTTGCTGGTTTTGCTGTGAGGAGACTGTAAAAGACAGCAAGGTTTCATGACAACACCGTATTCCAATTACTCACTTTATCTTAAGAAGTTTTCGCATTGTCAATGGTTTTTGAGGTCATGTTTGCTGTAGATACAGCATAATCATGGTCCTTTGGAACAGAAATGTGGCTTCTAAGTGGCATTTTCTCCCTCACAATTTTTAATAGTGGCTGAGAAGTCATATTTTAATTTTTTGGGGTCATGTTGCTGTGAGATACAGCAATAATCATGGTCCTTTGGAACAGAAATGGGCTTCTAAGTGGCATTTCTCCCTCACAATTTTAATGTGCTGAGAATCATATTTATAATGTTTTGGGTCATGTTGCTGTGAGATACAGCAATAATCATGGTCCTTTGGAACAGAAATGTGGCTTCTAAGTGGCATTTCTCCCTCACAATTTTTAAAGTGGCTGAGAAGTCATTTTATAATTTTTTGGGTCATTTGCTGTGAATGCAGATACTACAGGTCCTAATAAAAATGTGTTCTAACAGACATTTGTCTCACAATGCAAATGGCTCAAGGTCATGCTTAATTTTTGGGGCATTTTGCTAAGCAGCAATACACAGATCTTTTAAAAATGTTGTTCTAAAGACATTTGTTCTCCAATTTTCATATGGTGGTCATGTTAGGCATTTGCTGTAATGCAGCAAAACTACAGGTCCTATTCTAAAAAATGTTGTTTCTAACAGACATTTTTCTCACAATTGACCAAGTGGCTCAAGGGTCATGCTTTGAATTTTTGGGGGGCATTTTGCTGTGACATGCAGCTATACTACAGGTCCTATTCTAAAAAATGTTGTTTCTAACAGACATTTGTTCTTCACAATTGACCAAAGTGGCTCAAGGGTCATGCTTTGAATTTTTGGGGGCATTTTGCTGTGACATGCAGCTATACTACAGGTCCTATTCTAAAAAAATGTTGTTTCTAACAGACATTTGTTCTTCACAATTGTCAAGAGTGGCTCAAGGGTGATGGTGCTGTCAGAAACAGGAATAGGTAGGACACTGTTAATGGACACATATTGCAAAATGACTTGTTTTTGCAAGATCTTTAACATAGCTATCAATCCCTGTATTGAGACAACCCATTTAATACAATGAAAAAAAGAGAAACAAAGGATCCTATTTTAAAAATGTGTTTTCTAGAATTAAATACTAAAAAAACTGCATGTACAAAATAGCTGTAAAAAAATTCCTCTGAATTGTACAAGGAGGTACAGGAAAACTTGACCAGATGTAGGTTATTCAGAGACATGGAGTATGGAGCACGACAGAGAACAAAGTACAGAGACCATTTCCTCCAGCACGTTTGAGTAAAATGAGAAAAAGAATGCCAAGATAAAGGGCACCTGGGTGTAACAGGAGCTTA
>JAODAL010071509.1:0-15500 GCA_025379985.1 Phyllomedusa bahiana
TGTGCTGCCTTAGGACGATCAGGAAATCTTGTTATATTATTACATCTAGAAATGTATCCAGACCCTTCTCCAGAATCCTGGTCACTATAACTTGTTATATTATTACATCTAGAAATTTATCCAAACCTTTTTTCCCCAGAAATTCCCTTCTCACGTCTATAACCTGTTAGATTGTTACATCTAGAAATGTCTCCAGACCCTTCTCCAGAATCCCGGTCACTATAACCTGTTATATTATTACATCTAGAAATGTATCCAGACGCTTCTCCAGAATCCTGGTCACTATAACTTGTTATATTATTACATCTAGAAATTTATCCAGACCCTTCTCCAGAGTCCTGGTCACTATAACTTGTTATATTATTAGACATGAGAGATGTATCCAGACCCTTTTTGATCTCTGTCAGTGAATTCACCAGGACAAGTTCCTCTGGCAAAGAGTTTCACATACTCACTGCTCTTACAGTAAAGACTCCTTTTGTATGTTTATGTAGAAACCTTCTTTCCTCTCGGTGTAGAGGAGGCCCACTTGTTCTGGATACAATCCTGGGTATAAATAAATCTTTGGAGAGATCTCTAGATTGACCTTTAATATATTTATACATATTTATTATGTTCCCCAGTCGTATTTTCTCTACACTAAATAACCCTAATCTTATTAATCTTTCTGGGTATTGCAGTCCACCCAGTGCTTTTATTATTTTTGTTGCCTGTCTTTGTACCTGTTCAAGCTCTACAATGTCTTTTCTGTGCAATGGTGCCCAAAACAGTCCCCAGTATCCCCTGTGTGGTCTGACAAGTGACTTGTATAATGGGAGAATGATGTTCTCATCGATTGCTTCTATGTCCCTTTTAATACAACCCATGATCCTATTTGCCTTGGCAGCTGCTGCCTGACACTGGCTGCTACAATTAAAGGAGTTGTCTCCCTTCAGAGTTTCAGAGAATGCATGAATGAAATACTCTGTCACTTCCTGGTTCAGACTGACTCATTTGCATACAGGTCAGTTACTGAGGGAACTGAAATAGCCAGGGAGGTCATAAATTCACTTGTATCTCCTTAGGGAAAACAGAGGAATAAAGCAATATATTTGGAAAATGTCTTTATTTTGTGTTCCCTACAATTTGAAAGCTATTCTTTGTAGCGAGACAACCCCTTTAAGTTTACTGTCCACCAGGATTCCCAAGTCCTTCTCCTGTAAATTTTTCCAGCTATGCAATGCATTAGGCTGTATTAATGATTACGCTCCATAGGTGAAACGCCCTAGGGGGACTCAAAGTCAATGTAAAAAAAAAAGGTTTAAAGTGTAAAAAAAAATAAAAAGTATTACAGGTTCAAATCACCCCCCTTTCGCCATTTTACAAATAAAAAAAATAAAATAATAAAAAAGTTACACATACTTGGTATCGCCGCATCCGAAAAAGTCTGATCTATAAAACTATAACATCACTTATCCCGTATGCTAAACACCGTAGATGAATAAGAATTCCAAACGCCAAAATTGCATTTTTTGGGTCATTTCACGTCCCATAAAATTTGGAATAAAAGTGATAAAAAAAAAGGCTTCTACTTCTAGAAATAAAAAGTGCACTTCAGCCTGCAAAAAATGCCACTTCACTGACATCTGTACTGTAGGTGTTATTGGTAGTTATTGGTTGCACAAAATGGCTCCGTGGCGCAAATTTCAAAAATAGAAAATGTTTGGGATTTTTTTACGGTACCAAAACATAATGGAAACCGTAAATGTTTGGTATTGGTGGATGCATATTAACTTGTAGAATATAGAGAACACATCATTTTTACTGAAGACTGAAGTACGTAGAAATAAACTCCCGCAAACATGGCGCAAATATTTTTTTTTTCACATTTTACCCCACTGAGAATTTTTTTGACGTTCCCCAGTATTTTCTACGGTAATATGAATAATACCATTAGAAAGTACATCTTTTCCCGCAAAATAAAAGCCCCCATGTGTCTATGTAGATGGCAAATTAAAAAAGTTATGGCTTTCAGAAGGCGGGGAGGAAAAATAATTAGAGCCATATTATTATGACCGTCTGTCAGGAAGGGGTTAATAGTGTACGATCCGACAGTCTGTATGAACATGTCTCCCAGCACTTTATACAGGTGTCACGTTTTACGACACAAGTAGTCTCAGCCACTTTGAAACAGATATGGATTTGAATGACAGTTTTGCACCAAACTTTGGCTCATTGTATGACACTGGCGCGACACGTCCCCGCATCTTTGGCAAATCCAAAAGTGTGGTGTCCAATGCAGATTGCCCCAAGTTCAGGAATACGACGGTTCATACATCTATAGAACAGGGCTAAGACAGTTTGGCTCAAATCATGGCAAAAAAAATGGCGCAGCCCTGATCATACATGTCGCCCTTACAGCATAAAGTGACAATTTTACATGAACATAACCAAATAAAATGACACATAGATTTATATTTACCCCAAAACCATAGTGGTCACTGAAGAAGAGGACACGCGTTTCACCTTAGGGCTTTGTCAAGGGACAGGTTTTAGTACCAGACAAGGAGTCTTCAGGTGCCTGATCTTTGTTATATATACTTGCTCATATGATATGTTGATTTTCTTAAAAGGGTTTGTCTCACTACAGGGATTGCTGCTTTTATGTTAAAGATCTTGCAAAAACAAGTCACTTTGCAATATGTGTCCATTAATAGTGTCCTACCTATTCCTAGATATCCCCTCTTGTATGGGCTGCATCAGCTCCTCAGGTCGCTATAGCTACAGACCTGTCTGATCTCTCCGAATAGGCTGCCAGCACTGGTTGCTATAGCTACAGACCTGTTCCATCTCTCCTGATAGGCTGCCAGCACTGGTTGCTATAGCTACAGACCTGTTCCATCTCTCCTGATAGGCTGCTAGCAATGGTTTCTATAGCAACAGACCTGGCTTCTACTGCAGCCTAGTGGAAGCCAGTAAACACCCCCCTGAATTCAAAATGAAACCAAGAAAACAGACCGAATCAGTGTAGTGAGACAACCCCTTTAAGGGCTTCTAATACTGTGCAAACAGAAACAAAACAGTGCAGAATAAGCCATAGATTACCTGTGGAGATCTCCGGATCGGAGGAGACAACTAGTGAAGTAGTCACAGCCCCACCCCTGTCACTAAATAGTAATGCATTCCTGTGTGCAGCTATCATTGCAAAGGACAGTCCCAGTTCTGTATCTGTGCAGCCAGAAATATTAGGTAAAGTCTACAGATTTTGGGTGCTTTTTCCTTCCAATCCTCTGTATTATTTCGGTTCTGGATGAGTGGATGAGGCTCATCCTGCTGTGCACTGTGCTCTTAGCCAACCACATGTCTCCCCTTGGTGCTCCTCTTACTCTCTGCCCCTCCTCCTGTTTCATTGGGTCAGTATATGGAGCTGCAGCCGCCCCCTCTCCCCTCTCCTTTCTTCTATTTCTGTATTACACTAGAAGAGTGAAGAAATCAGGCGATACCTTTTTCAGGCTAACTGAGTATATTTGATGGTGAGCTTTCGGGAGTACTAGCTCCCTTCTTCAGACAAGTTGTTACACTAGACAGATGTTTTGAAGGCTGAGGAGGGTCATGGATATTTACAGAGGTGCTGCAGGCAGGGATAAGGGGCTGTAGGCTGCTGGAAGGTGAGCAAGATGTCACATCCCACTAATTAAAGAGTTTTTTCCCACTTTGACGACATATCGAGAGCTTATGATTCTGGGACCTGCACCTATTTCAGGCATGGCTGAGAATGGAGATACAGTCCCACTTGACTTGACTCTTCATTCTGTTCTATGCAAGTTCCTAGTACAGGGAAGCGCTGTGTTTCTCCTTTTCTGTTCTAGGAGTTCCCAAAACAGGGAGGCTGTGTTCTCCTTCTATTACTTAGGGAGTTTTCCCCATCAGGGGAAAAGCGCTGTGTTCTCCATTTGTTTCTATGGGAGTTTCCCAGTAAAAGGGAGGCTGTGTTTCCATTCTGTTCTATGGGAGTTCCAGTACGGGGAGCGCTGTGTTCTCCATTCGTTCTATGGGAGTTCCCAGTACAGGGGGCCTGTGTTCTCCTTTCTGTTCTATGGGAGTTTACAGTACAGGGAGCCTGTGTTCTCCATTCGTTCTATGGGAGTTCCCAGTACAGAGAAGAGGGGTGGGGTTCTCCATTCCTCTATGGGAGTTCCCAGTACAGGGGAGCGCTGTGTTTGCTTTTCTAGGAATCCCAATAAAGAATTGGACCCCTTTTGTTCAGGGGAAACCCAGCTTCCATTCTGAGCTAACACTTTTGGGGCCCCCGACCCAAAATAGGTGCGGGTCTAAGAAGTTGACTTACACCTATCACACATTGATGGTATATCCTAGTGATACACCATCAATGTCTATAGGAGGAACACCCCTTTAAATATATTGCAAAGTTCCATATACACATGCATACTGCTAGATGATGGGGAGAGTTGATTCTTGCAGCCCACCAGTGAAGTTGATTCTTGGAGTCCAACAGTGGAGTTGATTCTTGGGGCCACCAGGAGATGATTCTTCGGGCCACCAGTGGAGGGTTTGGGAATTCTTTGGGGGCCCCCAGGAGATGATTCTTGGGCCACCGTGGAGTTTATTCTTGGGCCCACCTAGTGGAGTTGATTCTTGGGGCCAACAGTGGAGTTTATTCTTGGGGCCCACCGTGGAGATGATTTTTGGGGCCCACAGTGGATGTGATTCTTGGGGCCCCAGTGGAGATGTTTTGGGGCCCCCCAGTGGAGTGATTCTTGGGCCCACCGTGGAGTTTATCTTGGGCCCACCAGTGGAGTTGATTCTTGGGGCCCACCTGTGGAGTTGATTCTTGGGCCCACCTGTGGAGTGAAATTCTTGGGGCCCACCAGTGGAGATGATTCTTGGGGCCCACCATTGGAGTTGATACTTGGGGCCCACCAGTAGAGGTGATTCTTGGGGCCCACCAGTGGAGCTGATTCTAGGGGGCCACCAGTGGAGCTGATTCTTGGGCCTACCAGTGGAGTTGATTCTTGGGCCACCAGTTGGAGCTGATTCTTGGGTCCACCCGTGGAGCTGATTCTTCGGGCCACCAGTGAGTGATTCTTGGGCCCACCAGTGGAGTTGATTTTTTGGGGCCCACCCGTGGAGTTGTTTTGGGGCCACCAGTGGAGTTTATTCTTGGCCACCATTGGAGATGATTCTTGGGGGCCCACCATTGGAGATAATTCTTGGGGGTCTACAGGGGAGTTGATTCTTGGAGCCACCAGTGGAGTTTATTCTTGGGGGGCCCACCAGTGGGAGTTGATTTTTTGGGGGCCCCCAGTGGAGTTGATTCTTGGAGCCACCAGTGGAGCTGATGCTTGGACCCCCAGTGGAGCTGATTCTTGGGTCCACCATGGAGTTGATTCTTGGGGCCCCCCAATGGAAATTGATTCTTGGGCCCACCATTGGGGTGATTCTTTCGTGGGGGGCCCACCAGTGGAGATGATTCTTGGGGCCCCAGTGAGCATATTCTTGGGCCCCCCAGTGGAGTTTATTCCTGGGCCCACCAGTGGAGTTGATTCTTGGGCCCCCCAGTGGAGATGATTCTTGGGGCCACCTTGGAGTTGAATTCTTGGGCCCACCATTTGGGGATGTTCTGGGCCACCTCCTTTTTTGGAAAGTGATACTTGGGCCCACCATGGAGTTTGGGGTAAATTGGGGGCCCACAGTGAGGTGTTTCTGGGGCCCCCCAGTGGAGTGATTCTTGGGGCCACCAGTGAGATGATTCCCGGGCCCACCCGTGGAGTGATTCTTGGGCCACCTGTGGAGTTGATTTCTTGGCCACCAGTGGAGTGATTCTTGGGCCCCCCAGGGGGGAATTGCCCATGAATTCCCTTTGGGGTCCCAAAAGTGGAGTTGATTTTTTGGGCCCACCAGGAGGAGGGTAGGTTTTTGGGCCACCGTGGAGTGATTCTTGGGCCACCAGTGGAGTGATTTTGGGGCCAAACCCGTGGAGATGATTCTTGGGCCCCCCGTGGAGTTGATTCTTGGGGCCACCTGGAGTTGATCTTGGGGCCCACCGGGGCAGGGGATGATTATTTTGGGGGGCCACCAGTGGAGTTTATTCTTGGGGCCACCAGTGGAGCTATTTGGGCTTGGATTCCACCAGTGGAGCTGATTCTTGGGCCACCCTGGAGTTGATTCTTGGGCCCACCAGTGAAGTGATTCTTGGGCCCAACCCGTGGAGTTGATTCTTGGGCCCCCCAGTGGAGTTGTTTTGGGCCCCCCAGTGGGGTTTATTCTTGAGCCACCGTGGACTGATTTTGGGCCACCAGTGGAGTTGATTTTGGGGCCACCAGTGGAGTTGATTCTTGGGCCCACCAGGGGAGATGATTCTTGGGGCCACCAGTGGAGTTTATTCTTGGGCCCACCAGTGAGAGATCTTGGACCACCAGTGGAGATGATTCTTGGGGCCACCAATGGATTTATTCTTGGGCCCACCAGTGGAAGTTTATTCTTTGGCCCACCCGTGGAGTTGATTCTTGGGCCCCCCAGTGGAGTTGATTCTAAGGGGGCCACCAGTGGACTGATTCTTGGGGACCCCCAGTGGAGTGATTCTTGGGCCCCCCAGTGGAGTGATTCTTGGCCCACAGTGGAGTGATTCTTGGGGCCCCAGGAGGCTTGGGCTGATATCTTGGAGCCCACCAGTGGAGTGATTCTCCCTGGAAGCCCACCCGTGGAGCTGATTTTGTGGCCCACCAGTGGGGTGATTCTTTGGGGCCCACCAGTGGAGCTGATTCTTGAGCCCACCAGTGGAGCTGATTTTGGCTCCCCCAGTGGAGCTGATTCTTGGGGCCCACCAGTGGAGTTTATACTTGGGCCCCCGGACTCACCAGTGGAGCTGATTCTTGGGCCCACCAGTGGTGCTTATTCTTGGAGCCCCCAGTGGAGCTGATTCTTGTAGGCCACCAGTGGAGTGATTCTTGGGGCTCACCAGTGGAGGCTGATTCTTGGGCCCACCAGTGGAGATGATTCTTGGGCCACCAGTGGACTGAACTTGGAGCCCACCATGGGGGCTGATTCTTGGAGCCCACCAGTGGAGTGATTCTTGGAGCCCACCAGTGGGGGTTGGGGTTTCTTGGACCACCAGTGAAATTTATTCTTGTGGCCACCAGTGGAGTTGATTCTTGGGCCCCCCAGTGGAGTTAATTCTTGGGGCCACCAGTGGGGTTATTCTTGGGCCACAGTGAGCTGATTCTTGGAGCCACCAGTGGAGCTGATTCTTGGAGCCCACCAGTGGAGCTGATTCTTGGAGCCCACCAGTGGAGCTTATTCTTGGAGCACACCCTACAGCATGACTCTTGCTTTCTCTCTCTCTTTTTCTGCCTTTCTCCATGAAAACCATGCGCAGGCCTGCAATGCCCAGAGGCCCACTGGAGGGGAGGAGGGGGGGTATGCTTTGCTCCTCAGTGGGATAGTCTGAGCCTAGCCTCTAGTATAATAATAATAACCCTCTTTGTGACTCCTTGCAATAGTAATGTTTACACCTTGTATTACTGTATAGTACCAGATGCCTATTCAATATAGGGAGTGCAGGGGTAGCTGTCGCTACTAGACCCGGCACTTGAGGGGGCTCAAAGGCCCCTTTGCTATAAAAGAAGAAACCATTATTATAAATAGCACCCAGTAGATGGGGACCCTGTTATAAATATTGTATTAGGGTCTTCACTATGCTCCCAACCTATTGTAGGCCATATGCCTACAGCAGACATGCAAGAGTAAGTAGGTTCTCTTACAGTGTTCAATTATATTAGTCCTTAGGATACAAACATGAGGTGTTCTTCCCCAGGGATCCTGGTGGAACGTCCTTCTCCTCTTGGCCTAATTGTGATCAGCCCCAGAGCAGCGCTTCAATTTGGGTCTTCATGGAGGATATTTGGTATTTATGTAAGAATTTAGCTCTAATCCCTGGCACCCTACCCCTGGCTGTGTATGAAGCTACAGTAATACCATACATGCCAACTCTCCCGTTTTTGGCGGGGGTCCCCTATTTGGGTCCCCCCCCCCGCCTCCCGGGGAGTGGCATTTCTCCCGCCGCCAGCAGGCGGCGGAGGTCCTTTAAAGGGCCGCGGCGCCGGAGTAGCGCTGGTGCGCTATTCCGGTGGCGCCGGTCCGTTCTCACGGGCGGGTGAAGCGGGCGCAGGGTCCGCTCACCCGCCCACGGTCTCACTATGCGGGGAGGAGGCGGGAGGGAGCGCTCCCTCCTCCCCTGTAGTCCGGCGCCGCTAGCGCGCCGTACATACATTCAGCGGCGCAGGGGAAGTGACGCGCGGCGCTCTCATTCCCCCTGCGTCGCGAGGAATCGGGCAGGAGCCTGCCAGAGCTACAGAGCCTGGTAAAGGTAAGTGGAATTTATTATTATTTTTTTTTAAAACAGGGGGGGCTGCTTGGCTACAATGGGGGGGGGGCAATACCTGACTCTAAAGGGGGCAACTACCTGACTACTAAAGGGGGGAACTCGGTACAATGGGGGGGCACCTGACGGCTACAATGGGGGGAAATACCTGGGTGGGTACAATGGGGGGAATACCTGGCTGGGTACAATGGGGGGAACACCCGGGCTACAATGGGGGCAATACCCGGTGGCTACTAAGGGGGGAAAAACCTGGCTGGGTACTAAAGGGGGGCACCCTACCCCCTGCTACTAAAGGGGCATACCTACCTGCTACTAAAGGGGGACTACCTGACTACTAAAGGGGGCAACTACTGACAATAAAGGGGCACTACCTGGCTACAATGGGGGCAACTACCTGGCTGGCTACTAAAGGGGGCAACTACCTGACTGGGTACTAAAAGGGCACTACCTACCTGGCTGGCTACTAAAGGGG
The DNA here is from genome assembly GCA_025379985.1 of Phyllomedusa bahiana. Classification (NCBI taxonomy): domain Eukaryota; kingdom Metazoa; phylum Chordata; class Amphibia; order Anura; family Hylidae; genus Phyllomedusa; species Phyllomedusa bahiana. The sequence goes on from JAODAL010071509.1 coordinate 8,853, forward strand.
GCACTACTTTCCTACTACTAAAGGGGCACTACCCACCTGACTACTAAAGGGGCAACTACCTGACTACAAAGGGGGCAACTACCTGGCTACAATGGGGGGTCTACCTGACTGGCTACAATGGGGCAACTACCTGGGTTTGGGTACAAAAGGGGCAATACCTGGCTGGCTACAATGGGGGGAACTACCGGCTGGCTACAATGGGGGCAACTACCTGGCTGGCTACTAAAAGGGGGCAACCCACCTGGCTGGCTACTAAAGGGGGCACTACCTACCTGACTACTAAAGGGGGCAACTACCTGACTACTAAAGGGGAAACTACCTGACTATTAAAGGGGGGCACTACCTGGGTACAATGGGGGGGGTCTACCGGCTGGCTACAAAAGGGGCAAACTACCTGGCTGACTACAAAGTGGGCAATAAACCAGGCTGCTACAATGTGGGGCAAACAACCTGTCGCTACAATGGGGGCATGTACCTGGCTGGCTACAATGGGGGCAACTACCTGGCTGTCTACAATGGGGGCAACTACCCTGGCAGGCTACTAAAAGGGGCCAAAACCTACCAGGCTTGCTACAAAGGGGGCACTACCTACCTGACTACTAAACGGGGAATACCCTACCTGACTACTAAAGGGGGCAATACCTGACAACTAAAGGGGGTATCTACCTGCCTGTCAGGGGCACTACCTGGCTAAAAGGGCAAAACTACCTGGCTTCTTCCAAAGCCATTAATGTATTTAGGCGGAGTGGGTGTCGGCTTTGAATGGGGGGCCTGTGGCAACAAAAAGATGGGCGTGCCGCCCTCTTTAATCTCCTGCTTTTCCATTTTCAAAAGTTGGCAACTATGAGTAATACTTGTCTGTCCTTCAGGCAGAGAACTTGTTATCACAGTAATAAAAATACAGGAATGTCGCTCTGACTTTGGAAATGCTGCAACATGGCCGAAAAACAGCATCAAAAAGAGCATGTCTGAACCCGCATACTGACAAATCACACATATGAAGAGATGTCATATTCTTATACATAGAGGACAGTATTATAGTAATTATATTCTTGTACATAGGAGGCAGTATTATAGTAATTATAATCTTATACATAGAGGGCAGATTATAGTAATTATATTCTTGTACATTAGGAGCAGTATTATCGTAGTTAAATTCTTGTACATAGGAAGCAGTATTATAGTAGGTTAAATTCTTGTACAAAAGAGGCAGTATTATAAGTAATTTTATAATTTCTTGTACATAGGAGTGCAGTATTATAGAAGTAATATTTCTTGTACATAGGGGGGCATATAATAGTAATTATTAATATCTTTACATAGAGGCCAGAATAATAGTAGTTATATTCTTTTACATACATGAGCAGTATTATAGTAGTTTATAGTCCTTGCGTACAAAGGAGGCAGTATTAAAGTAGTTATATTCTTGTACATATGAAGCACATAAATGATAGTAGTTATGCAGACTTAAGTACAAGAGGACAGTATTGATAGTATTTATATTCTTGAACAAAGGAGCAGTATTATCAGTAGTTTATAATTCAAGTACTTAGGAGCAGTAAATAGTATTATATCCTTGTACAATGGAGGCATAATTATAGTAGTTATATCATTAACATAGGAAGCAGTATTATAGTAGTTAAATTCTTGATACATAGGAGCAGTATTTATAGTAGTAATATCTTATAATACATAGAGGACAGTATTAAAGTATTATCTTCTTGCACATTGGGGACCGTATCATATAGTTGTATCATGTACATAGGGGACAGTATTATATAGTTGTATTCCTTGTACATAGGGGAACAGTATATAGTAATTTATATTCTTGTACATAGAGGGCAGTAATATAGTATTTAAATACATTCTGAACACTATAGGAGCAAGCATAATAGTAGTTATATTCTTGATACATAGGGGCAGTATTATAAGTAGTTATACATCCTCCGCCATAGGAGACACACTATAGAGTGTATATTACTTTGTACATAGTAGCAGTATTATAGTTATTATATTCTAGTAACCTATAGTGGGGAGACAGTATTATAGTACTTATATTCTTTGTACATAGGGGCATTATTATAGTAGGCTAATCTTGTACATAGGGGCAGTATTATAGTGGTTATATTCTTGTACATAGGGGCAGTATTACAGTATTTATATTCTTGTACATAAGGATAGTATTATAGTAGTTATATTCTTGTACATAGGGGCAGTATTACAGTATTTATATTCTTGTACATAAGGATCAGTATTATAGTAGTTATTTTGAATAGGGCAGTATTATAGTAGTTATATTCTTGTACATAGAGGCAGTATTATAGTAGTTATATTCTTGTACATAGGGCAGTATTATAGTAGTTAATATTCTTGTACATAGGGCAGTATTATAGTAGTTATATTCTTGTACATAGGAGCGAGTATTATAGTAGGATATATTCTTGTACATAAGGGCTTATTAAGTATATCTATTCTTGAACATAGGGGCAGTATTTATAGAAGTTAAATTCATGTACATAGAGGGCAGTATTATAGTGAATTATAGTCTTGTACATAGGGGCAAAATATATTAAGTTCAATTCATTAACATAGGAGTCAGTATATAAAGAAGTTCTATTCATGTACATAGACATATCATAGTAGTTTATAAACTTGTACAATCGGAGCATTTATAGTAGTTATAACATGTACAAAGGGCCAGAGAAATAGTATTATATTCTAGTACATAGGGAGCATAATGCAAGTAGTGATATTCATGTAACATAGACAGTATTACAGTATTCTATTCTGTACATAGTGGGCATATTATAGTAGTTAAATTTCTAGAACATAGGTGGCATATTATAGTAGTTATATTCCCTTGTTCATAGAGGGCAGTATATAGGAGGTTTATATCATTTACAAAGGTGCAGTAATTAAAGTAGTTATATTCTAGTACAAAGGGGGCAGTATTATAGTAGTTATATTCTTGTACATAGGGGCAGTATTAAAGTAGTTTAGATTCTTGTACATGAGGGGGCAGTATTATATAGTTATATTCTTGTAGATAGGATCAGTATTATAGTCTTTTAATTCCTGTACATACAGCAGTATTATAGTCTTTCTTTCCTTGTAACAAAGGAAAGTATTAAGAAGTTCTAAACATGTTACATAGGATAAGGTATTATAGTATTTAATATCTTGTAACATAGAAGCAGTATAAACTAGTTTTAAATTCCTTGTCAAGAGGGCAGTTTTATAGGTAGTTTATTCATGTACATATAGAGGCAGAATTATAGTAGTTAATATTACTTGAACATAGAGAGGCAGTATTATATTAGTAATATTCATGTACATAGAGTGGCAGATTATAGTATTATAGTATCTTGAAAATAGCAGCAGTAATAATATTAATAAACAACTAGTACATAGTTGGCAGAATTATATAATATTAAATTCCATTACCAAAGGGCAGTATAATATTATTAAATCTTGTACAATAGGGGACAGTCTAATATTAAAAAAAAAAAAAAAAAACATAGATATTCTACTTTGTACATAGGTGGCAAGATAAATATAGAAGTCATAACTAGGTACATAGGGAGCAGATCTTATAGTAAGTCGATTATAGATGTAGATAGCGGCAGTATTATAGTATTATATACTATGTACCAAGTGGATCAGTATTCCTAGTATGATATTCTTTTAACAAGAGTGATGCAGAATAACAGTAGTTATAATCCTTGTAAACTAGGGGGCAGTATTATAGTATTATATACTTGTACATAGGGGGCAGTAATAAAAGTTAGATATAATACTTGTACATAATAACAAGTATAAAAGTAGTAAGGATTCAATGACACCAGGGGGCAGTATAAAATTAGTAATATTCTAGTAGAAAGTTCAGTAATATAGTATTTAGAAACCTGTCAACCAGGTCAGAAGTTATAGTAGTTCAATCTTGAACATTAGGAACATACTTACTAGAACGATACTTATTCTTGACCAAGGTGGAGTATGTCTGAAGTAATATTCATGTACAAAGGAGTAAGTATTATAGAAGTTATATTCTTGTACATAGAAGCAGTATTATAAATTATATACTGAACATAGTGGGCAGTATAAAAGTAGTAATATTCAAGAACATAGAGGGGCAGTATTATAGATAATAATACTTGTAAAACAAAGGATCAGAAAAATAGTAAGTTATATAATAGTCCAAATGTGGGCAGTAAATCTAGTAGTAAAAAAACTTGTAACCTAGAGAGCAGAAATAAAGTAGATTATATTCTTGCCAAACGGGGGCAGTATTAAGTAGTTATATCATTATGTAACAATTTAAACAGGTGCAGTATTATAGTAGTTAGATTCTTGTACATAGGGCAGTATTCTAGTAGTTTTAAATACAATGTAGATCGGAGCAAGTAATAAAGTAGTTATATTCCTGTATCATACAGGGCAAGTATTAAATATTATTTCATTCATGGTACATAGGAGAATAATTATATAGTACTAATCTTGTACATATGGTCGTCAGTATTATGGAAGATATATCTTGTACCAAATAAGTAACTTAATAATACTAATTTAAAATCTTGTACGAATAGGAAGCATATGAATAGTAATTTTAAAATCTTGAACATAGAGGTCAAGTATAACTAGTAGTTAAATTCAATGGTACTAGAGGTCATAAAAAAGTAAGAATATCTTTGTAGCCGGTCATATATGCATTAATAAAGTATTAATATCAAGTAAATAGGAGCAGTAATATATCGAAGTTAATTAATTACAATATGGGTCAGTAAAATAAGTATATATAATACCTTAACATCAGAGTCATATAATAGAAGATATATACATGAACATAAGAGGACAGTATTATAGTAGATATGATACATGTACATAAGTGGCGTATTACAGTAGTACATAAACATTTACAAAGTGAGCAGCATAATAAGTAGTTAAATACATGTACAAAGAGGGCAGAAATATATAATAAATGCTATGACATAAGTGTGCAGTAAATATAACGAAAATTAATAACTAAACATAGAGGGCAGTATTAAAGTATTTATATTCTTGAAAATAGGATCAGAATAATAGTAAGTTAATATAAAAGTACATAGGTGCATATTATAGTAGTTATAATCCTTACAAAAGGGTCAGTATTATAGAAGATATAAAATCTAGTTACATAGAGACCGAAAAACGTAACATATACTTGTACATAGGTGGTAGGCAGCAATTAAAGTATTTATATTTTTGTAAGATCGTGGCAGTATTATAGGCGTTAACTACATAGTACAAAGGGAGCAGTAATATCGTAGTTTATATTATTTAGAACGAAATGTAAGGCGAAATAAAGTAGTATAAAAACTTTTTCAAGGGGACAGTAAAAAGTAGTTTAATTCTTGTCCATAGGAGCCTATAGCTAATAGTTAAAATTCTTCAAACATATGGAGCAGTAATATCGTTTGTTAATATACTTAGTATCATAGGGTTAAGATATATTATATTAGATATACTCAATACAAGGCTGTATAATAGTCGTTTTATCTTTGTAAAATGAGGGGAAAATAATTTAAAATTTTTGTACTTTAGCAACATTCAAATATTTTTTATATATAGGGTATATTTGTAGTTTTCTTGTTTACACATGGGGTTACTTCTGTTCACTGTTTGATATATCACCCGTATGAACCGGGGGCCATAAGGCACCCCCGTACCACTTTTAAAACTTTATTTAAGAAAAGCTTTTATTGCGTTTTACAAAAAAACCACAATTCTTTAGGCACACAGCCCAAAAATTTGGATTTGTCCACGATTGTGTTCATTTATCGTCTGTGCGGGAAATAGCCCCACGCCTTTCCCCCCTGCACATTTACAAATGAATGTAATACGCCTCTCGGGGTTTCCGCCTTTCCCTTGACAACAAACAGCAGCAAAAAAAACAACTCAAAATGTAATACATCGGAACATAAAATTTTAAGACCCCGGGCGGCTCTCCCCACGGCCTCCAGGGGGGAATCAATAGCCCGGCCCGGAGGGGGGAAGCAATATTTTGTATAAAGAAAAACGTCCCGTGAATTTGGAAATTTCACGAGAACCGGAGACTGCTTTACTGTTCTCCGAAAAATGTGTGAAGCTCCATGTGAGAAAACAAGGATAAAGGGTTTTCGTAAGCATAGTTTTCCAACTTTTTAAAATAAAAAAAAATTTTTGGGCAAAAAATTTTTCTTTGGGAACACCCCTCTTGTCATATGCCCCGCCCTTTAATAAAAGCCCCCCCAACCCCCCAACTGCATAAAGGGTTTTTAAAAAAGCCCGTAGATCCCTTTTAGCCAGGGAGTACCCCCCCCTAACCAGGGAGTGCCCCCTTTAAAGGGCCGGTAGATGCCCCCTTTTAGCCAAATGATCCCCCCTCGTAGCCAGGTAAGCCAAATTTGTAGCCAGGGAGATGCCCCCCTTTTTTAGCCAGGTAGGTGCCCCCCTTGTTGCCAGGTAGATGCCCCCCCATTGTTTGCCGGTAGGTGCCCCCATTGTTAGCAGGTAGGTGCCCCCATTGTTTTCCAGGGAGTGCCCCCATTGTTTGCCGGTAGGCCCCCCTTGTTTGCCGGGTAGTGCCCCATTTGGTTTCCAGGTAGGCCCCCCTTGTTTGCCCGGTAGGCC
>JAODAL010071510.1:0-15500 GCA_025379985.1 Phyllomedusa bahiana
CTGTCGTGACTACAAAAATTGCTGTCTAATAACATATTTATAGCTGCAAGTGCCTCTATGAACAACTGGCCTGCGACCAAAGTGAAAAAAACACCTATACCTGAAATGTATACGGATAATAAAAGGTATTTTTTGCACTCTATCAATACACCGGCGGTGATTACAAAATGGCTATATAAAATTTAAGACAAGGTGCCACTAGAACATAGCTGGGCCTGCGCCAAAGTGAAAAAACGACGCTATCTGAAATATATACGGATAATAAAAGGTATTTTTATTGCACCTATCAATACACCTGCGGTGACTACAAAATTGCTGTATTCAAATTTAAGTGCAAGGTGCTACTATGAACATAGCTGGCCTGCGCGAAAGTGAAAAAACACCTATCTGAAATGTATACGGATAATAAAAGGTATTTTTTGCACCTATCAAATACACCGGCGGTGACTAACAAATTGTGTTATTCAAATTTAAGTGCAAGGTGCCTATATGAACAAAGCTGGCCTGCGTCAAAGTGAAAAAAACATCTATCTGAAATGTATACGGATCATAAAAGTGGAGTTTTGCACCTATCAAATACACCTGCGGTGAACAACAAAAATTGCTGTAATCAAATTTAAGAAGTTTGCAAGTTGCCTCTATGAACAAAGCTGCCTGCGCCAAAGTGAAAAAAAATCCACCTATCTGAAATGTATACGGATAATAAAAGGTATTTTTTATGCACCTATCAAAATACACCGGGCGGTGGATTACAAAATTGCTGTATTAAAATTTAAAGTAAGGGGGGGGACAAGTGCCACTATGAACATAGCTTGCCTGCGCCAAAGTGAGGGAGAGAGGCGGGGGGAAAAAAAAATCACCATCTGAAATATATAACGGATAATAAAAGTATTTTTTGCACTATCAATACACCGCGGTGACACAAAATTGCTGTAATTCAAATTTAAGGTGAGCAAGGTGCTTACTATGTAACATAGCTGCCTCGCGATGAAGTTAAAAAACACCCATCTGAAATGTATTACCGGATAATAAAAAGTATTTTTTTGGGCAACTATCAAAATACACCGCGGTGACTAACATATTGTTGTTATTCAAATTAAGTGCACGGTGCCTCTAGTGAACAAAGCTGGCCTTGCGCAAAGTGAAAAAAAACACCTATCTGAATGTAACGGAACAGTAAAATGTATTTTTTGTCACCTAATCAAAAATCACCGGCGGTGACTACAAAATTGCTGTATTCAAATTTAAGTACAAGGTGCCACTATGAACATAGCTGGCCTGCGCCAATGTGAAAAAAAAACCTATCTGAAATGTATATGGATAATAAAAGTGGAGTTTTGCACCTATCAAATACACCTGTGGTGACGACAAAATTGCTGTATTCAAATTTAAGTGCAAGGTGCCTCTATGAACAAAGCTGGCCTGCGCCAAAGTGAAAAAAACACCTATCTGAAATGTATACGGATAATAAAAGGTATTTTTTGCATCTATCAATACACCTGCGGTGACTACAAAAATGCTGTATTCAAATTGAAGTGCAAGCTGGAATGCGCCAAAGTGAAAAAAACACCTATCTGAAATGTATACATACCGGATTTTTTTTTTAACATAAAAGGTATTTTTTGCACCGTAATCAAATACACCTGCGGTGAACGTACAAAATTGCGTGTATTCTAATTTTAAGTGGCCCAAGTGCCTATATGAACAAAGCTGGCGCTGTGCGCAAAGTGAAAAAAACACCTATCTGAAAAAATTGTTTAGATACGGGATAATAAAAGGTATATTTGGCACCTTTTAAATACAACGGGCAGTGACTACAAAATTGCTGTATTCAAATTTTAAGTGCAAGTCCTAATGAACAAAGCTGCTGGCCTGCGCCAAAGTGAAAAAAACACCTTCTGAAATGTATAACAGATATTAAAAAGGGGATTTTTTTTGCGACCTATCAATACACCTGCCGTGTACTACACAATTGCTGTATTCAAATTTAAGTGCATGGTGCCTATATGAACAAAGCTGGGTCCCCCTTCGCTCAAAGTGGAAAAAAACACCTATCTGAACTGTATACAGATAATAAAGGTATTTTTTGCATCTATCAATACACCTGCGGTGACTACAAAAATGCTGTATTCAAATTGAAGTGCAAGCTGGAATGCGCCAAAGTGAAAAAAACACCTATCTGAAATGTATACGGATAATAAAAGGTATTTTTTGCACCTATCAAAAACACCGGCGGTTACTACAAAATTGCTGTATTCATATTTAAGTGCAGAGGTGGCCTGATATGAACAAAGCGGTGCCTGCGCCAAAGTGAAAAAAAACACTATCTGAAATGTTATACAGAATAATAAAAGGAATTTTTTTGCACCTATCAATACACACCTGCCCGTGACTACAAAATTGCTGTATTCAAATTTAAGTGCAAGGTGCCTCTATTAACAAAGTCTGCCTGCCGCCAAGAGGAAAAAACACCTATCATGAAATGATACGGGATTATAAAATTGTCTTTTTGCACCTATCAATATCACACTTCGGTGACACAAAATTGCTGTAGTTCAAAATTAAGTGTAATGGTGCCTCTTATCAAACAAAGCTATGACTTGGCTGCAAGTGAAACAAACACAATCTGAAATGTATACGGATAATACCAGTGGAGTGTTTTTAACACCCATCAAATACACCTGGCGGGTGACCGTACAAAATTGCTGTATTCCAAATTTAAGTGGTAAGGTTGTCCCTCTATCAAACAAAGCTGGACTGCGCCAAAGTGAAAAAAACACCTATCTGAAAATGTAACGGATAATAAAAGGTATTTATTTGCACCTATCAAATACACCACGGTGACTACAAAATTGCTGTATTCAAATTTAAGTGCAGGGTGCCTATATGAACAAAACTGGCCTGCGCCAAAGTGAAAAAAAACACGCTATCTAAATATTACGTGAATAATAAAAAAGGTATTTTTTTTGCAACCTATCAATTTACCTGCGGTGACTCCCAAAATTGCTGTATTCAAATTAAGTGGCAAGGGTGCCACTTAGAACATAGCCTGGCCTGCGCCCAAAAGAGTGGGAAAAACATCTATTCTGAAATGTATCTGGAAAATAAAAGTGGATTTTGCACCTAACAAAAACACGCTGCGGTGACTACAAAAACATTGCTGAAAATCAAAGTTTAAGTGCAAGGTGCCTTACTCAACAAAGCTGACTGTGTCCAAAGTGAAAAAAAACACTATCTGAAATGTATAGCAGATAATAAAAGTGTAGTATGCACTCTATTCAAATACACCTGCGGTGACCTACAAAATGGGACTGTTTTCAAATTTAAGTGCAAGGGGGCCTCTAACAACAAAGCTGGACTGCGCTCAAAGTGAAAAAAACACCTATCTGAAAGTAAACGGATAATAAAAAGGGAAATTGTTGTGTGTGTGTGTTTTTTTTTTTTTGCCCCTATCAATACACCAGCGGTGACTACAAAATCTGCTGTATTCAAATTTAAATGCAAGTGCCACTATGACCAAGCTGGCCTGCGCCAAGTAAAAAAACACCTATCTGAAATGTATACGGATAATGAATGTTGAGTTTTGCACCTATCTAATACACCTGCGGTGACTTACAAATTGCTGTATTACAAAATTTAAAGTGCAAGGTGCCTCTATCAACAAAGCTGGACTGGCGCCAAAGGAAAGGAAACAACTATATGAAATGTATACGGATAATAAAAGTGGAGTTTTGCAACCTCTCAAATACACCTGCTGTGACTACAAAAATTACTGTACATCAAATTTAAGTGCAAGGTTGCCTCTATCAACAAAGCATGGCCTGCGCCAAAGTGAAAAAAACACCTATCTGAAATGGTATATGGATAATAAAATGGAGATTTGGCACCTATCAAAATACACCTTGCGGTGATTGACAAAATTGCTTGTAATCAAAATTAAAGTGCAAATGGTGCCCTCTATCAACAAAGCAGTGCCTGCGCCAATGTGAAAAAAACACCTATCTGAAATGTATATGGATGAATAAAAGTGGCGTTTTGCACGCTATCAAATACACCTGCGTGACGTACAAAATTGCTGTATTCAAATTTAAAGATTGCAAGGTGCCTCAATGAACAAAGCTTGGCCTGCGCCAAAGTGGAAAAAAAACACCTGATCTTGAAATTGTATACTAAATAAAAGGTATTTTAGTTTTTCACCTATCAAATACACCTGCGGTGAATACAAAATTGCTGTATTAAAATTTAAGTACAAGGTGCCACTATGAACATAGCTGGCCTGCGCCAATGTGAAAAAAAAACCTATCTGAAATATATATGGATAAATAAAAGGTATTTTTGCACCCTCATCAATACACCTGCGTGACTACAAAATTTGCTGTATTCAAATTTAAGTGCAAGGTGCTACTATAACATAGCTGGCATGCGCGAAAGATTAAAAGAACACCTATCTGAAATGTATACGGATAATAAAAGTGTATTTTTATGCACCTATCAAATACACCGTCGGGCGGTGTACTAAAAGTGTGTTATACAAATTTAAGTGCAAGGAGCCTATATGAACAAAAGCTGGCCTGGCGTCAAAGTGAAAAAAACATGCTATCTGAAATGTATACAGATTCATAAAAGTGGAGTTTTGCACTATCAATACACCTGCGGTGAATACAAAATTGATGTATTCAAATTTAAGTGCAAGGTGCCTCTATGAACAAAGCTGGCCTGCGCCAAAGTGAAAAAAAACACCTATCTGAAATGTATACGGATAATAAAAGGTATTTTTTGCACCTATCAAATACACCGGCGGTGATTACAAAATTGCTGTATTAAAATTTAAGTACAAGGTGCCACTATGAACATAGCTGGCCTGCGCCAAAGTGAAAAAACACCTATCTGAAATGTATACGGATAATAAAAGGTATTTTTGCACCTATCAATACACCTGCGGTGACTACAAAATTGCTGTACTTCAAATTAATTGCAATGTGCTACTAATGACATAGCTGGCTCTGCGCGAAAGTAAAAAACCACCTCTCTAAATGTATACGATAATAAAAGGTATTATTTTTTTGCACCTATCAAATACACCTGGCGGTGACTACAAAATTGGTTGTTATTCAAATTTAAGTGCCAAGGTGCCTATAAGGAACAAAGCTGCCTGCGGTCAAAGTGAAAAAACACCGATCTAAATGTATACCGGATAATAAAAGGTATTTTTTGCACCTCTATCAATAACCTGCAGTGACTACAAAATTGCTGTATTCAAAATTTACAGTGCAAGTGTAAGTCCATTCTATTACAAGCAAAGTTGGCCTGCCGCCAAAGTGAAAAAACACCTATGACTCGAAATGTATACGGATAATGAAAGTTGAGTTTATGCCACCTATCAAAAACACCTGTCGGTGGACTACAAAATTGCTGTATTCAAATTTAAGTGCACAGGTGCCTCTATCAACAAGTTGGACGCGCCAAAGTGAAAAAAACAACCTATCTGAATGTATACGGATTAATGAAAGTTGAGTATATTGCACCTATTCAAATAACACCTGCGGTGACTATCAAAATTGCTGTATTTCACATTTAAGTTGCATAGGTGGTCACTATGAACAAAGTTGTGGGGGGTGGCCTTCGCCAAAGTGAAAAAAACACCTATCTGAAATGTATACGGATAATTAAAAGGTATTTTTTTGCACCATATCAAATCACCGGCGGTGACTACAAAATTTGGTTGTATATGCAAAATTTTAAGTGCAAGGTTGCCTTATGAACAAAGCTGGCCTGCGCAAACTGAAAAAAACACCTAACCTGAAATTATACGGATAATAAAAGGTATTATTTTGCACTATTAAATACACCGCAGTAGACTAACAAAAATTTCTGTATTTCAAATTTAAGTGCAAAGGCTTACGGTCTCTAAGAACAAAGCTGGCCTCGCCAAATTGACAAAAACAACCTATCCTGAAATATATACACGAAATAAAAGGTATTTTTTTGCCCCTATCAATACACCTGCGGTGACTAAAAAATTGCTGTATTCAAATTTAAGTGGCAGGTGCTATATCTCTATCAAAAAAGCAGGACGAGCCGCCAAAGGAAAAAAACACCTATCTGAAATTTATACAGATAAATAAAAGTGAGTTTGGCACCTATCAAATACACCTAGCGGTGACTGTAAAACATTGCGTGTATTCAATTATAGATGCAAGATGCCTCTATCACAAAGCTGGCCTCGCGCCAAAGTGAAAAAAACCCTTAAGTGAAATGTATACGGATAAAAAAAGGTTTTTTTGCAACACTATCAATACAACACCTGCGGTGACTACAAAATTGCTGTACAAATTGAGACATTGCAAGGTGCCACTAGAACAAAGCTGCTGGCGCTTGCGCCAAAGAGAAAACACCTTATTCTGAAATGTGTACGGATAATGAAAGTTGAGTTATGCAACCTATCAAATACACCTGCGGTGAAAACAAAATTGCTGTATACAAATTATAAGTGGCAAGTAGCCTCTATCAACAAAGTTGACCAAGTCGCCAAATTGAAAAACACACCTATCTTGAAATGTATATCGAGTAATAACAGATAATGTTTTGCACCTATCCAATACACCGGCAGGTGACTACAAATTTGCTAATTCAAATTTAAGTGCAAGGTGCCTATATGAACAAAGCCTGGCCTGCGCCAAAGTGATAAAAACACTATATGAAATGTATACTGATTTTATAAGTTTTTTTTTGAAACTATCAATACACCTGCGGTGACTACAAAATAAGCTGTATTCAAATTTAAGTGCAAGGTGAACCTCAATGAACATAAGTCTGTCCTGCGCAAAGCTGGAAAAACACCTATCTGAAATGTATACACGCGTAATGAAAGTTTGCGATATGCAACTATTCAAATACACCGGCATGACTACAAAATTGCTGTATTCAATTTAAGTGCAAGATGCCCTATCACAAATTGACTGCGCCAAATGTGAAAAAAAAAACCTATCAGAAATGTAACCTGATAGACGCAAGGTAATTTTTTTGCACCTATCAATACACCTGTGCGGTGACTACAATAAATTACTATATTCAAATCTAAGTGTCAAGGTGCCTCTATCAACAAAAAGCAGGACTGCGCCAAAGTGAAAAAACACCTATCTGAAATGTAATATGGATAAATAAAAGTGGAGTTTGCACCTTTCAAATACACCTAGCAGTTACTAGAAAAGATTCTGTATCCTAATATAAGTTCAGGCTGCCCAACAACTGTTAATAAAAACCCATACAATGCAAGGTCTAAACAAAGTCCAGGGCGCACAATATCCACTCTCCTTTAAAGAGCTTGCTGTAGTTTACCCGCAGCCCCCTTTCCACTCTTCACCCCCCGCAGCCCTCCCTCGCCCCCCCCCCGCGACTGTACACGCTAGATGCTCCTTTAAAATTCTCAGCCTAAGTAACTAAAATCTGCAAACTCTAATCTACCAAATTCCAATTTCACAGCAAAAAGCATTTCTTGTGATCAAATAAACAGCTTCGCTGAGCTGTTTGGACAGGGGCCGAGCACACGCCGCCTTATGGGACGCACAAACCCCAGAGCAGAACAGAAGGGCTTTTCTTGTAAAACGAGGTCTGTGATTTTCCACCAATCGAAACCATACACACCCGTCATGACGTCGCACACACATCCACCCTGCTCTATTCTGTCTGATTTGCGGCCGCAAAAAAGACAGAAGGCTGAAAATGGCGCGATATTAATAGTTTAATGCACAGTTTTCCCTAAATATCGCTTTATCGAGAAAATCCATCAACAAAAAAAACCGTCCCGTTTAAATTTGTCATAAAATCCCCAAAACACTATTTGGGGGGCCCAATCTCATTTTGCTATGGGGTCCTAAGAATTCTAGTTAGGCCCCTACTGTGCGCCAGATATGTAATGTGATCATAGCTGTATATAATAGTGCAGATAGAAGTGATGTGCAGCGCAAAACTCCTCTCACTCCTTAAACTTTGCTCATGGGATACTGGGATCAAATATTCACCATAAACCAAAGGAAAAAGTAGGCAAAAGTCACCAAAGTCTTATCCAACCTTATGCAACCAGCTGTATTGCACCTTCATTACCCTCCTTTTGGGCCCCAGTAGAAGCCCGAACAGAATAATCTCCCCAAAACGGAAAATGACCCACGAAGAAAAAATGTATGCTTTTTTCAAAAATTTCCCAATCCCAAACAGGGTGTGCAGGGGGGGGACAGAAACCGACGCGTTTGGATTTCGTATGCCCTTGTTTCCGGTCACAAGTTTTAAACACCAGTCTCATTTAAATGGGGTGAAGGAAGAATGGGGGGGAGGGTGTTCACTCCTACAACGTCATTTCCTAATGAGTTAAAACATTTTAAAAAACATAAACTTTATCAGTGTACAATAACTTTCCCCGGGCATAATTAACACGAAAAATACAATATAGATTTAAATGGAACCCCAAAATGCCGGAATGATAATAGCAACGTATCTAAATATATACAGTCAGATCATTTTTAAATTAAGCCCATTGGGTGCTCTAGTGTCCAACTCGGACCCAAAAAATGCCTCACTTTTAACGTACAAAGCGTTGCCAAAAAACCCCCCATTCTTGGGGTTGTCTACCTTTTTCTATCCCCCAGCATCGTAAATATTATCGAACCTGCATAAAAACAAAAAAAATGTTTGGCTGCTCCTAAAAAGGGACATCTGGCCCTTTTTATGTTATAAAATGTTCTGTTATGCAGGTTTTAAATCTACGGGTTGCGCCAACCCTATAACCTATGAAAGGACGTAAATTGCATAAATAACATGGTGAGTATCACAATTTTAAAGAAATTTTTCCTTTTGTTTATTGTCTTTTGCCCCCTTATTAGGTTTAAAAGGGATCCTGTTTTATTGTGTTTTTTTGAAAATTGCATCCTTTTTTATTTCACGGAAAAAAAACCTTTTAAGGAAAGCCCCCTTTTCCCCCGGGTTTTGGGGCCCAGGAAAAGTACAGGGGATAATTTCCCTTCCTAAGTTCTATTTCGTTTTTGCCACAAAGGTTATCCCCCATCCAATAATTCACCTGTGTCCCTGTCTCAAAATAGAATATTTTTTGTAAAAAAAACCCCTTAATGGAGTTGAACTCCTGACTTAGGTAATGGAGCATACATACCATATTTATTTTTACTTCCCCTTTTTTTGCCTTTTGTAAAGGACTCCTGTTTTTGTCCTGAATTTTTGTTTTCGCCCGGGGGACATTTTGTCCTTACTATAATCTTCTCCCCCCGTAATCTGTTGTCATGATTTCATTTGTTTTTGAAAGTCATTTCTTTTCCCTGGATGCCCTTCGGCGCATAAACCCCCTGTGGGGATAGAATCAATAGTGTGGTAAGGATGACAACTGTTTGCTCGTAGGATTGTATTGCCACTTGTGGGTTTTCTATACAAAGTTGTGACAACTCTATTTCTTTCTGGGTCCCCAGTAAGTAATATGTCAAGGAATGGTATGCTTGTGATTTCCACTGTGTAGGTAAAATTCAGATTACTGTCATTATTATTAAGTACCGATAAATTCTGGTATGGAGCCACATCACGGCCCCAAACAAGCAAGAGGTCGTCTATGGCCCCATACCAGACTAAACACCCCGAAAAAGGATTTGCAACATTAAGACATATGGGTTCCCACAGGCCATAAAGAGGTTCGCCAAAGAGGGTGGACCCCCCCCCATGGCACCCCCAAAGCTTAGGTAAAAGTACGTTTCAAATTTAAAATAATTGCTGGCAATAAAAAAATCAACATTCCGTATAAAATTTTAAACCCCTGGGATATGTTTTTTTTTTATGCAAAAGGGATATTTAATAGCCCCTCTTTTTAGGGGGTGGAATGCTAGGTAAAACTTTTTAACATCAAGGCTTAACCATTACTTTGAACCATTTTTAAATTTTTTAAACTTTTTAGCACCGTATACTGTCTTAAGATAGCCTGGAAGGCCCCAAATCATAGGTTGAAGATGCCCGTCTAACATCTATTGAGGGTTTACCCCCACTGCCCCAACCACACTATAGGGCGCAATTGAGGGGAAATGCATTTTTATGTTCTTAGGACACCATAGAAGATGGGTTTCTTGGGGTTAAACCTTTCAAAAAATTTTTTTATCTTTTTAAATTTAAGGCACCCAAAACTACACCTTTTTGTAGTTTCTTAGAAAATTTTGATTGCATTTCCCCAAAAAGGATTCGTTGTCAATTTACGTAATTTTTTACACACAAAGGGAAAACAAAACCATCTACGATACAGTGCAGAGTCCATCACGACCGTAGAGCCCCCCTTATCCGCTTATCCGCTTTTCCTGATTGATGGATTGGAATTGTTGAAATAAAGCACTACATTTACTTCTTCGCTGGGTCCTATTTTCCGTTTGGAGAGATTATTCGGATACTGGGATCCACTGTTTCTATACCTCTGAGGTGTTGTAATGTTTTATAACATAGTGCCAATTCAAATACATGGATGACTGATTAGCATGGTCACCGGGAGCCATAGTAAGAACAGATTTTGCAGCAGGTTTAATTTTGGTTTAGGTAGGAGGATGCCTATGTCCCATTATCTATCTATCTATCTATCTATCTATCTATCTATCTATCTATCGATCTATCGGTCGATCTATCGATCTATCTATCCATCCATGGGCAGATACTTCAGACTGTACTACTACTGTGAAGGGCAGAGTTATTGTGGCAATCTTCATGCACTAAATATGGACCCTCTGCTACTTCTATTATTCACTGGGGAACCTGGCACAGACAGTGATGACATCATACAACACTGCAGAATTCTATGACAAGACACATAACATCACAACTTTCTGTGACGCCACAACATTCTACTACTGAGGACTCTCATTTCTACAGAAAGAGGCTGGAAGACGCTGATCCAAGTGCCCAAAGTGCGGAGAGGACGTATGCCAGGTATGTACAATGGCAGCTACAACCACCATCATCATAGAGAGCTCATGTACGTCCATCTGTCTGTGTATACATTCACCGGCCACTTTATTAGGTACACCTGTCCAACTGCTCGTTAACACTTAATTTCTAATCAGCCAATCACATTTGGCGGCAACTCAGTTTCATTTAGGCATGTAGACATGGTCCCAAAACAATCTCCTGCATTTTAAACCGAGCATCATATGGGGAAGAAAGGTGATTTGAGTGCCTTTGAACGTGGCATGGTTGTTGGTGCCAGAAGGGCTGGTCTGAGTATTTCAGAAAAATGCTGATCTCCTGGATTTCACGCACAACCATCTCAGGGTTTACAAGAATGGTCCGAAAAAGAAAAAACATCCATGAGCGGCAGTCCTGTGGGGGGAAAGGGGCCTTTGGGTTGATGCCAGAGGTCAAAGGAGAATGGGCAAAACTGGTTTCGAGCTGATAGAAAGGCAACAGTGACTCAAAAAGCCACCCGTTACAACCAAGGTAGGCAAAAGAGCATCTCTGAACGCACAGTAGGCAACTTTGAGGCAGATGGGCTACAGCAGCAGAAGACCACACCGGGTGCCACCCTTTCAGCTAAAGAACAGGAAACTGAGGCTCCAATTTGCCCAAGCTCTTTCGAAATTGGACAGTAGAAGATTGGAAAACGTTGCCTGGTCTGATGAGTCTCGATTTCTGCTGCGACATTCGGATGGTAGGGTCAGAATTTTTGGGGGTCAACAACATGAAAGCATGGATTCCATCCTGCCCTTGTATCAACGGTTCAGGCTGGTGGTGGTGTGTCATGGTAAAGGGGAATATTTCTTGGGACTCTTTGGGCCCCTTGGTACCAATTGAGCATCGTTGCAACACCTTGTTGAATCTAGCCACGAAGAATTGAGGCAGTTCTGAAGGCAAAAGGGGGTCCAACCCGTTACTAGCATGGTGTACCTAAGAAAGTGGCCGGTGAGTGTATGTATACTGTATAATAAATGGGAGGAGTACAAGCTTTCTGTAGGGTGCGGCTCTGACACTGGACCATTCCGCTCTCTCCTGTTTGTACTATTCCATCTGTTTCCACATGTGACTTTTTTATGTGCAGAATCTGTGATTCTTTCCGGCTGACTCCAGTGTTGATTCAGTGGATCCCTGGATTCCTCAGCATCTATTAATACAGAATCTTGTCTTGTAGCCACGTCGTGTGCTGGACCTTCACCTCTCCTGTTGTATATAAAGCTTACAAACTTCTGTTTGACGTTAGGAGGAGAACCTCACCAGGTATGTATGGGAAATGCTCCACCAGTATTCTTAGTGATACGAGCTGCAGATTAGTCGATGTGGGAGTAGATATAGGATTTATTAGGAAGACCTCTTAGGAGACGCTATGATGTCACCAGATTCTTCTGTCTGATCCCATCCTATAATTATGTCCATCACTGCTGGGATTAATGAGAACGGGAACATTGGGAGTCTTGGTACTAAACAGCCTGATCTTTTGTGTCCAGGGGTATATATCTGCCTTTTTGTATCCCACTAGGCATCTGCATATCACAAGGCTTTACGGGAGAAGAGCTGAAAGCTCTTTTGCAAGGGTGGGCAATTAAGGTTACCATGGGGCCACATGAGAAACTGGAATGGTTTTAGAGGGCCAGACTAATACTGTATATACTAGAGTATAAGCCGACCCCAATGTAAGCCGGGGCACCTACATAACTGGGAAGACTTATTGACTAGAGTATAAGCCTAGGGTGGAAAATGCAGCGGCTACTGGTACATTTCAAAAATAAAAATGGATACCAATAAAATTACATAGGTAGTTTAATGTCCCCCATAGGCAGATATAGGCAAGTATATGTCCCCAATAGGATGTATAGGCAGTTATATGTCTCCTCATAGGCAGGTATAGGCTAATATAGGCAGGTATATGTCCCCTCATAGTCAGGTAGAGGTTATTATAGGCAGGTATATGATCCCCCATAGGCAGGTATAGGCTATTATAGGCAAGTATAGACAGGTATATGCCCCCTTACATGCAGGTAGAGGCTATTATAGGCAGGTGTATGGTCCCCTAGAGGCAGGTAGAGGCTATTATAGGCAAGTATAGGCAG
Organism: Phyllomedusa bahiana; assembly: GCA_025379985.1. NCBI lineage: Eukaryota > Metazoa > Chordata > Amphibia > Anura > Hylidae > Phyllomedusa > Phyllomedusa bahiana. The sequence goes on from JAODAL010071510.1 coordinate 13,068, forward strand.
GTATGTCCCCTCACATGCAGGGAGAGGCTATTATAGGCAGGTATATGTTTCATGTAGTTTGGTATAGAGACTGTAGTGTGCCTATATGTGATATATATATATATATATAAATATATATAAAATATATATATAATATAATATATATAATTAATATATTATATAATATATATAAAATATAAATAAATAAATCTATTTCTATTATTGGATAAATCCCGATTGTTTAGCCCATACCTCATCATTGTTTTGTGTCAATGCTTTTAATATGTATAAAAATATGAAATATAATATATATATAATATATTAAAATATATATATATATAATATATATATAATAATATATATATATATATATATATATTGTGGATTAGAATTAAATAAAGGTTTTTTGTTTGTGTTTTTTTACTTTTTTTTATTTAATTTTGTTGCCGGGGACTTAGTGAAATATTATAGGCAGGTATATGTTCCCCCATAGGCAGGTATAGACTATTATAGGCAGGTATATGTTCCCCAAGCAGGTAGAGCTATTGTAAGGCAAGTATATGTTCCCCCATAGGCAGGTATAGGCTATTATAGGCAGGTATATGTCCCCTCATAGGCAGATATAGTTTATTATATGTAAGTATATATCCCATCATAGGAAGGTATATGTTCCACCATAGGTAGGTAGAAGCAGGTGTATGTCCCCTCATAGACAGGTATAGGCTATTATATGCAGGTATGTGTACCCTCATAGGCAGGTATAGGCTATTATAGGCAGGTATATGTTCCCACATAGGCAAGTATAGGCTATTGTAGGCAGGTATATGTTCCCCCATAGTCAGGTATAGGCTATTATAGGCAGGTATATGTTCCTCCATAGGCAGGTAGAGGCTATTATAGGCAGGTATAAGTTCCCCCATAGGCAGGTAGAAGCAGGTATATGTCCCCTCATAGGCAGGTATAGGCTATTATAGACAGGTATATGTCCCCTTATATGCAGGTATAGGCTATTGTAGGCAGGTATATGTTCCCCCATAGGCAGGTATAGGCTATTATAGGCAAGTATATGTCCCCTCATAGGCAGGTATATGTTCCCCCATAGGCAGGTACAAGCAGGTATATGTTCCCTCATAGGCAGGTATAGGCTATAATATGCAGGTATATGTCCCCTCATAGGCCGCTATAGGCTATTATTGGCAGGTATATGTCCCCCATAGGCAGGACTTGTTTAAAAAAAAAATGCAAGTACTAACCTCTCTCCCCCGCTGCTCCGACTCCTGTGCGCTCCGTCTTTTGACACAAGCGGCGTGATGTCACCAAGCGGCCCAGACAGCGTGATGACATCGCACGCTGCCTGTGCTGGAGACTCTGGAAGGCTGAAGCTTATGTTTTGGGCTGAAAAACTCAGCTTATGCTCAAGTATATACGGTATATGTAACTCAGTTCTTCCTAATACCTATATACTATAGACCCTGGCATCAATTGCTAAGCTCTTATCAATTGACTTGAGTTCTTAACAACCAGCTTAGTGACTGTTAGCTCAGTTCCACACTGAGGAGGGGCAAGAACCCCAAAACAGCTGTCTGCAGATGAGTAACACTGGCTTGGGTCACATCCTTTTTGCCTCTATAGACTCAGTGAGTCACAAGCAAAATGAGGATTTTACAACCAATAGAAGATGCTTGAGCTTTCAATTCTTTTCCCTTAATGACTTCTCTATTCAGTTATCCCTATTCTTTATGGCTTACCTAAAATTATTATATATTAGACCTAGAGTGCCTGGGCTGGCTCTTTATATAGAAGATTATGTAGGGGTTGGATGGGTGTCTCCATTAGTGACTAGATTATTGGGGAGACTTATGACATTGGAAGGTGAAGACTGGAGACGTCTGCTGTAATTACTCCCAGGTCACCCAGTGATGTGATGTCACTGGTTATTATTAAACCCGTAAAAGTCCAGTACAAACCTCCATATATTGTGATTTGTTACTGCTCCTAATAACACTACTTTTCCATCATTCATGTCTTCTAATTAAGAATCTCTGATTTTAGTTTCCTCTAAGCTTTATATTGGAGACCACGAGGATTGGCATAGCTGTCTTCAGAAGCCTGAAGAGGTATGTACGCTTATTATCATTATTGTTAGACCCATTCCTAAGGACCTTATAATCTCAGCCTTAATAACCAGAAACAGGGCATTCTTAGTATGTGCTTATTTACAATAGACAACGCCTTTCCATGAGACCTATAGGCCCATTGACCTGTTGTATTGGGTGAGCAGGAACACTTTTTCTTCTGACAGATGGAACATTCTTTTTAGATTATTTTTATAAAAACACCTTATTACATGTAAACTCAGGGTAATAGTCCTGATACTAGGGTCAGGGCTGGGATCTGTGAAGAATCCCGATGAAACAATTTTTTTTCTTTTTTTTTGCTAAACAAAAATCAAGT
>JAODAL010071511.1:0-15500 GCA_025379985.1 Phyllomedusa bahiana
CAGACACCCTATCCGACACTGGCTACATTGTACTTTTGGCTGCGACACCCCCTTTGGGCTGCAGTGTTTTGCTGCTACTAAAATTGAATGTTGTTGCATTGTGACCCAAAAGTTATGATCGCAACCAGGCAGCTGCCAGAAATCCATCCAGGATGGATTCCAGAAACTGCAGGACCATGAGCGTATTTGCCACTAGTTACCCGAGGGTGTGTGCCTAGGGTGGCAAAACAATATTTATTTATTAAAAAAATATATTTTGTTGTGGCCGTTTTTGTGAGCGGTCACTGAATACTTAGGGCGACATGTGTGATTTTTGGAGCCCAGGCGCCATTTTTATTGCGTGCATTAGTAGCGTAGAATGCGCCTTAATCTATGAACTTGTTCTACTATAGGTCATAGACTTAGCACTTTCTACAAAAAAGCAACATTCACTCAGGTAAACCATTTTTAAAAGGCCATTTCACACGGCTTTTTTTCCCCCCATTGGCCCCCGTACTGCGCCCCGGATTTGTGCTGCAGACTGCCCCAATCCTCGCAGTAATTACGGTAATCCACCGTTCTCATAGAGAACATGTTTCCGTCCTCCTCCCCCTCTTCGAATCCCGGGCGGGGAAAAGTGACATGCACATTATCCGGGCAAAACCGCCGTGGATAAGCAATCTATGGGGCCGGGGGGGCCGCGCCCCCCGCCCCACCCCCTTATTCAAGCTGGAATTGCGAACGCAACCCGGGCTCGAAATTCCCGGGGCTTGAAAAAGCCGTCTGAACAGGTTTTTAAAGGCCCGTTCACACGCTTATTTCCGCGGTTTGGCGCTTACCCCGCCGGATTTGCGCGCCGTACGGCCCATCCGTGGGAGTAATTACGGAAAACCCACTGCTCTCATAAAAAACAGGGATTCCGCCTCCTCCCCCCGGGCAATCCCCCGGGGGGGAAAAGTGACATAAACTTTTTAATTTACGGCTTACGCGCCGTAAACAAGCATTGTCTATAGGCCGGGGAGCGGCGCCCCCCCGCGCTCGGCCCCCCGCCCCGTCCCCCCCTTATTCACGCCGGATTTTGGAGCGCAATCCGGCTCACAAATCCGTCGGAAAAAAGCCGTTGAACACGGCCGAAAGGCTCTACCTGTCCAGCAGTAAGCGCCTGGATTTGTCGACTAAAGCAACATTGAAAGTTTTCGTACGATTGTATGCGACACCCTCCAGGCCCCCTGATCTCGGCGGATTAACATTCCGCAGACACTTTTAATGCGCCTGAATTAAGTGGCCTGGTTAAAAATATAGTGAACAGGGTTTTGCCAGTTTTTGGCTAAAAGACGCCAGAATACTGGGCAGCCCATTCAAAGGCACCCATAGGCCACAGTATAAAACTGTTTGGGATAAAAAAACCCCTTTGTTGCCCCTAGCAACCAACATAGCGCCCCTTTAATTTTTCCCCGACACAATAAATAAAAGGCCTCGATTGTTTGCTATGGGGGAAAAAAGGTTTTTATACCTAAAAGTTTTTATACATGTGACCCTTACTAGTTCACACGGGTTAACTGCGGGGCTAATTACCCCCGCAGTACGCCCCTGTGGGCCGGGGCGGGCGGGAGCGGGGGGGGACGGGGGGTGCCTTCCCGGGGCCATAACAATCATGCTAGCGGGGCTATACGGGGCTAGAAAAAACATTCACTCACTCCCCCCGCGCGGATTTGCCGGCAGGGAGAAGACGTAATCCATATTTTTTCCATGAAGCTGTGAAATTCCGTAAAAAGGGGGCCGTTTTTTAGCCCGTAATTTCGCCAACGGCATTAATCGGACCGAAATAGCCCATTTAACCTGGAAATAGCCTTTCTAGTTCACACAGTTTTAATTACTCCACGGGGGGCGCGGAGGGGGGCGGAGCATAAAAAAAAAACCTCCCACATCACACAAATATTTTGGGAAAAAAAAGGGCCCTGACACCGAAACATACCCAGAGGGGCAAAAACGCACAAAGAGACAAGCAAAAGTATAGAGCTTTTTTTGTTTCCCCATTACTTTTACATAACATATAAAACACACGACAAACAATGCTTTACTGTTTTTTGCATTTTTCTTTGGGAAAGATCACACGGCTGAATTTGCGGGCAAAATTAACCTGCAAGAGTACTCATGTGTGGACGGGAAGCGTGCGCGGAGCGGAGGGAGGTGGAAGGGCTGGCGCCCCGCCGTCCCACAAGACTAGCAATGACTAGCGGAGCGCGTAAACGCCACTGGTAATTCACATGTCACATATCTCCCCCCGCGACGGATTCACCGAGCGAGGGAGGAGACATAACTCTCGTTCTCTTAAATGAGAACTTGAGGATTACCAGGCACCGGTAATGACTGGGACATATTCCAGCCAGAAATTCGGAGTACGGCGTGAATTACTGGGACACGAAATCTACGGGACCCATTTTAAGCCGTGTGAAACATAGCCATAGTTGTCTGAGCCGGTTAGACTCGTAGGAGTGACTTGTAAAGGCATTCCCTACAACGACAGTGTGTATTGGCTGCGGATTGTAGTTAAGCATGTTTCAGTAAATTTAGAATCCGCTAAAACATCCCTGCACATCCCTTCCCATAGTCCTTGTATGTCTATCGCTATTCATAAGTTTTCTTACAGACAGAATTTCAAATCCGAAAACCGAGTCAAAAAAACGTAAATATGTTCTCATAATCCAACGTATATTTACTGAAAAACGGGCGGGTTATCTTGGTAATATGTTGTATGAAATGAAATCCATAAAAACTTGACTGTAAAACACGTGGTCGATCTGAATAGCATAGTTACATAGTTAATAAAAGGTCGAAAGATGGGAGAAAAACAAAACACATGTCACATCGAGTTCAAACCCGTGGTGGGGAAAAAAGTGGGTGAGGAGAGAACAAAGACTTAAAGCCCAGCCTCTCCCACTGAGTTAATCCCCTGAGTCCCACAAGGCGCAAGAAACCACCTGCTCCAGTGAGAGCCCTTTATCTGACCACCCAAGCCGTCACACCAGCCAGATGCCAGAATTTTACCTAGCCTACGTACACTTAATATTCTTTAGTTCCAGGTATTATCAACCTATCCTTGGAAACGTCTCTACAGTTCCTTGCCGTGAACCAGCTCCTCAGGCTAGGCTATTCCACGATTCACAGTTCGTTACAGTGAAGACACACTGTTCACCTTTGGTGAGATTTGAATCTTTTTTCTCTAGTCTTGGGAATTCCCCTTGTCTTTATGAGGGGGCTTCACTTAGAGAATAATTTTTCCCCATACTTTTTGTAAGGGACCCATTTAATATTTATATTAAATGAATCAATGTCCCCAACCGTCTTTTCTCAGAGACATATATGAAGTGAGTTCAATACTACAAACCGCTACGCCTCATAAGCTAAGAAGTATTCCATTCCCCTGTATAAGTATGAGTTGCTTGTCTTTGTGTACTCTCAGTCTAGCTCTATTACATCTCTTCTATAAAACTGGGGCCCAGAACTGAACAGCAAAATTCTAAGTGAGGTCGCCAACCAATTGCTTTGTACAGCATCAAATGCAAAACCTTGTCCCTTGAGTCCCATGCCCTCTTATACGACGCCAAGAACTTACTTGCCCTAGAGGCAGCTGATTGACATATGCAGCTGATGTTTATGTAATTACTAGATCTACAAAACGCCAAGCTTCTTTCTCAACAAGTCGATTCTCCAAGTTTTTCTCGCCCCTAGGACAGTAAGATGGTCTGTAGATATTTTGCTACCATATTGCAAGAACCTATACATTTGATCCCATTGGAACCCCAAGTTGCCAAGTAGGATGCCCAAGCACTCAGTGTGTCCGGGTCCTGCTTGCAATTGTATCAACATCTTTCCATGATTGCACTACCCGCATACTGGTGTCATCTGCAAAAACTGAAACCGTGCTAGTGATCTCTTCCACTATAACGTTAATAAATACTTTAAATAAGAGAAACCCCAATACAGAGACCTGCGGCAGCACCACTCAACAACCGGGGACCACTTTCCAGACGAGGAGTCGATTTACCCACCACTCTCTGAGATACATCCAGCAAGCCATGTATAATCATTACACAACTGTTATCTCTAACCCAATGGATTAGCGTAGTTTTTAGGCTAACAAACACTTATGCGGGGACAATGTCATACAGCCATTGCAAAGTCCAAACTAACACAATGTCCCACAGCTGCCATGCCCCGCTATTCCATACTTCTAGCTCACCGGTCCTTAGAAAAAGAAATCAGATGGATCCTGACAGCTTCTGTCCATAGTAAATCCATGCTGGCAATCAAGATAATATTGTGTTTGTCAACTTACGCCTGTATATAGCCTTATGGAGCTCCACACTGAAAATTTTTTTCCCCAACAGAGGTATAAACTTACTAGTCTATAAATTACCTGGGCAAGACTTAGGAACCTTTTTTGAAATGAACTACATTTGCCTTGCGCCAGTCTCCGGTACATATACCTAGTCACGCAGGGAATCTCTAAAATATCATCGTACAGGGGTGCACACATCCCAATAACCGAGCTGAGCATCTTAAGAAGCACCTTGGGTGAATGCCATCAGGCCAGGAGCCTTGTTCACACATCAGTTTATTTAACCTTGGGCTTTGACATTTTTCCACACTGAGCCAAATTAATATACATAGCAATGATGTATAACAGTACTGCACCACCTAATCTGGCACTGTCCTTTGGCCTCACACCACATCACCTGCTAGCCTCATTGATAGTATATACTGAGGCGAAGAACCTATATAGATGACCACTGCCTTCTCTCTTGGTCACACAGTGACCAGCTCCCCCATCACAGGCTTTTAAGGGTCTCTACTGCTCTGATTTTTTTTCTTGTTTCGCAGTTTACTGCTAAAATAAAATTATAATTGAGGCACACACTGTAACATTAATTTTCAGAAACCAGGGAGCCATTCCAAGAGGCATTACGACAAGTTCTGCTTTGTGAGAAATGACCATATCACACAGAGCATCATCTTCAGTGGTTCACCTCCACAAACTGCCCCATAAAAAGTAACCTCTAACAATTTGCGGACTGCCATCCTTTTTTTAAGTCCGGTTGCGAACCCGTGGACTCCCAGTCAATGCCTGGGAAATTGAAGTCACCCATGACACTACACTGTACCTGCCTGTTTCCCCGCACGCATTTGATATATGCATCTGTTCTATCTATCTCCTCAGTGATGTATCGGGGTCTATAGAGTTACAACCAAAAATAATAGTTATCTGCATTAAATTCCCACTTGTATTATTCACCCACAATGTTTCCACATCATTAGCTACTCCGCTCCTGTATTACCCTCTCTTTCACATTTAGCCATTCATACATCACTCCTTACATATAGACACACCCTCCTCACCCTCCTGTTTCACGCTCGGTCTTTCCACACACAGAAGTTAAAACCTTGAAGTTGACCGCCAGCCAACCGTCCCCTATCAATGCGAGGAGTAGCCAGAGCCATGTTTCAGCAATACCATACCACATCAATCAGCTCCTCAACGAACTACGGACTCAGTACCCGCCATTTGGTAGCAAGACCTATCTAGCATTTGTGAATAGACGATTAAGTTCCCACAGTTTTAACACTTGACCTCATCGGATTTATGATTGGATATCGAACTTGTTCATTAGACTTGCGCTGGAACATACTTTAACCCGATTCACACAACAGCATGGAATATAAACGTTACCTGTTCAGATGGCAGCATTCATAAACATCACTCCTTCAGTATATGGCATGGGATAATTACATTACCCTTTGTAGATGATGGCAAGGGATTATACATTATACCTTTATTAGACAGCATAGTGATTATTAATTATAGCAGCTTAGTAGATGGCATGAGATTACATGAGATATGTAGTGGGTACCTCTATCTCAATTCGGGTTTTGCAACACTATGATCTCTATCCACGGGTCTTCTGCTGCCACCTCCCCCATTCACTTCTCCCACCCGCCGATATAGTCTGCCACTCTCTAAGCTATCTACCCCTTCTTTTCTATATTGTGCTCCCTCCTCACAATCCCTAGTTTAAATACTTCCCGCACCCCTTCTAGGATCTTTCCTCCAGACACAGCAGACCCCCTTCCATTCCAGGTCAATTTATCTGTAAAAACAGAATGTAGACCCAATGAAAATCAGCCCATGGCTCTATAGAACCCAATCCCCTCTGTCCTACACCAGAACTTCAGCCATGCATTTTAACTCCCTAAGCGCCCTTGCCTTTCCTGAGTAGCGCATGGCACCCAGCAGTATTCCGAGAACACAACCTTGGAGGTCCTTCCCTATCAGCTTTGAGCCAGTTCCTACACTCTCTAAAAATTATTCTTTAGGAATCCTACCTCTACCTACCGTGTATTCTGTCATAGGTTCCAACATGGACCATCAACTAGCTGGGTTCATCGAGCGAGCCCTCCCAGTAATTTATCCACCCGTATCCACCCCATCCGAACCCTGGAGCCGCCAGGAGACAGCAAACCATTCAGTGAGGCCGGTCCTGGCGACAAATTCTTCCTATCCGTCTCCTGAATTGATAGATATCCGCCTACTACTACTAACGTGTGCCCTTTCTACCGTGCAGACCCATCCCCCCCTACTCTATATGGCTTTGCTCTTCCGGCTGCATAGGAAGAGCAGTTGACGTCCACTAGGGCTGCACTTTCTGAAGCACTGATTCCCCAGCCATTATCACGCCAACTTGGCAATTTCTGCTAGTTAAAAGCCAGGAGGAGAAGCGGCCTTCCTTTTTATCTTCTGGTACCACTAGCTCCCCCTGTCTAACGTAACCCAGCTACACGGCTCCTCCTGCTGATCCGCAATACTCCACCCTCAAACAATTAGCCCACTAACTGTTGCCTTCAAGAGTAAGCAAACTCTTCCGATCGTTCATTGTCAATCGCCCTCAGTGTCCGCTATTTTGCTGCTCTCAAGGTCAAAATACGAGCTAACCAGAGAAGCGCAAAAACTTTACAACTGCTCAGCGGTATTCACCCCTGGACCTCTTGCTCCAGTATTTCATACATATGGCAGATAGTGCACTGGGTGGAAATTTCCCTTGAAGCTTCCCCTTTTTCCCGGTGCAGGGGACAATGAAGAGAGAAAAAAAAAAGTTAAATTTAGATTGGGAAATATTAAATAAAAGAGGGTTTTTTTAAATTACCAGTTTTTTTTCAACCCGTTTTTAAACTCCGGGTTTTTTTAACTCCGCACTCTGGGTTTTCTTCAAGACTCCGTTTGACCAAGGCCCAAAAGAGCCCCAACTCTTATAAAGCAAAAGGTGCTGCAAATTTTTAAACCCGCAATTCCTCCGGTTTTTTTTAAACTCCGCACTCTGTTCCCCTTTAAGCCCCTCCCCTCCTTTTAAACCCCAAACCCAAAAGACAAGCCAATACATCGATTTACAAAGTTTTGTACACAGGGGAAGAAAAAGACAAGTGAAAAAATTGCCCTTGGGGAAATTTCGCCTAAAACGGATCCAAAAGCGGGTCGGCAAAAACGATTTTGTTTAACAAGCCCTATAAATTTCGGGCTTGGGTTTTTTTAACTTCCCTTTTTCCCCAGGGTTTCGCCCGCAATTCCGGGTTGAATAAGGGGGGGGGCGGGGGCCGGGGGCCCGCCGGGCCCCCCAGCAAGCCCCTTTAACCACGGGGGCATAACCCCCGGGATAAATGAACATGTCAAATTTCTCCTCCCTTGGCTATTCCCCAGCGGGGGGGGGGACGGGAAAAAAAAGACTTGAGAACTGTGGGGTTACTGTTTGTTAAATGGGGAAAAGATTGGGGGGCCGTACGCAGGGGGCAAATTTCGGCGCGCAGTACAGGGCCCCAAACAGTCCCCGAAAAAAGCCGGGTGAAGGCCCCCTTTCAAAAAGGAACCCAGAAAGGGTTTTTTCCCCTTTTTTCCCTCATCCCCAAAACTCTTGCAAGGGAAAATTAACCGATTGGCTTGGAGGTTCACTGGGCTCCGGATTCTCCTGCAACATCTTGTACACTTTAAATCTTTTTTTATTGGGCTTTAATACTGGTTGGGTTAGGTATTCAACAACTTTAAATTGGCCTTGTTGCAAACCCTAGGGTTTTTGGGGTTTCCAAGGAAATTTTCCCCACGGCGTCTTTTTTTTTTTGGTTATATAACCTTTTAGCGCGTTTTTTTGGGCCTTCTGTCTGGCCCCAAACGGGGTTCAAACCCCAGCTCACAAAGGGGAAAAGTAAATTTTTTCATTGCTTTTTAAAATAGGGACACCGCTCCTTCACACAAGTGATTTCCGATCGGTCCATTGCGTTCTTTCGGATTTTGGCCAAGAATTTACATGTTAATTCTTGATTTTCCCAAAAAATGCAAAAGGGGCCCTATTTTAAAAAAAAAAGGGGGCGAAACCTGCTTTCATCTAACACCCCTGCGTTTTTATATGGTTTTTTGGATCTGGTTTTTGATTTTCCCCTTGCTGCAGCATTTTTTGGATCCGCTTTTTTTGGATCCAAAAATGGAACCAAAAACCCCGGGGTTTAACCCTACCCCCCTTTTTGTATTTTAGGGGGGTTTTTCCCAAAAATAAAAGGGTTACCGGGTTTTTTTGTACGAGCAGTGATCACTTTGGGGGTGTTGGACCAGATGGGAGTGCGGCATTAAACCTTTTGCAACTTTCCCTTGTGTTTTCACTTCCAAACTAAATTTTTTTTTCCTGAGGATTTTTGTAGGGTTTTTAAATTTATTTTAAAATGGTCTTATAAGATTTTTTCCCTTTTCAGGATACCACAAAGACCAAAATTTTTTTGGGCTTTAACCCCGTTTTTAATTGTCAGACATCGATCAACTAACAGCCTTTGATTTTATCTTTGCCGCCTTTTAAATGGGGTCCCTCCCCCCTTGGTTTTTTTCCCCTCAATGGGAGGGCACAAAACCTCGCCGCCAACAATTTGATCAGCCAGTTTCAGTTTTTGGGTTTCCCTTGGGGGGACCCACCCAAAAAAATTTTTGGGTTTTTCTCAAAGTCCTTTCCTCCCACCAGTCTGAATCCCCAGAGTGCTGGCCCTTTTAAAGGTGGGGTGCTTTTTGATGTTCCTTTTTTAGTAACAGGTTTTCCTTTCCTTTTTAGTTCCCTTTTCCCGGGACAAGCTATAGATGTTTTCCCGTTAAGGGTTTTTTCCTAATTACGTGATATTCTAATTTTTTTTAGGGTGGGACTTTGTAATAAAAAATAATAAAAAGGGGCGTAACTACCCTGGGGTTAAACAATGGGAGCAACGCCATGGGGCCCGGTCGCTTTAAGGGGGGCCTTTCGCCCGGGGCAGGCCCATTTACGTCTTTCTACCCCGGGAAGCCATAACAAAACAGTTCACTCGGGAGTGTGCAGAGCTGCGAGGGGCCCGGCGCATCCCGGGCCTTTTGAACGTTTCCCCCTCCGGCCCAGCTTCAGGGGAAGGGGTGCCTAAGGGACAGAGCGGAGTTTCCGCCGCTTGCTCTTCCCCCGACGGCTTTTCTGTGATCCCCTGGGGGAGCGCGGGGAAAGTCACCTCACCCCGGGCCCCCTGCGCGGGGCAAGAGGCTGGAGCGCGGCGATTTGGTTTAACGGAAACCCAGGTAAGAAAAATATTTCTTATTTTTTCCTCCCTGCCTTCCTATCAAAAACCCCCCCTTTAAACCTGCCTATCCAAAGCCCCCCCAAGGGCCCACCAAACCCAAAAACCCCTACCAAAAACCCCCCACCTATCTAAAGCCCCCTTAAAACCTGCCTATATAAAGCCCCCCTAAGGCCCCGCCTTTTTAAATTTTACCCCCCCTAAGCCTGCCTATTAAACCCCCCCAACCTGCCTATTAAATAAAGGCCCCCCCCTAAGCCTGGCCCATCTAAATCCCCCCTTTAAACCTGCCTAATAAAAACCCCCCCAACCCTTCCTATATAAAGGGCCCCCCCAACCCGCCAAACTAAAAAAGGGCCCCCTTAAGCCTGCCTATTAAAGCCCCCCAAGCCCCGCCTATCTAAAGCCCCTTTGGTGTTTGGGGGGGGGGGGGGGGGGGGGGGGGGGGGTTTCCCCCCCAAACCCTTCCTATATAACCCCCCCCCCAAGCCTGCCTATATAAATCCCCCCCCAAGCCCGCCCATCTAAAGACCCCCCCTAAGCCCGCCTATTTTACCCCCTAAAAGCCCCTCTAAAGGGGCCCGCCTATCTACTTATATGGCGCCCCCAAGCACCCAAACCCCCGCCAACCCCAACCCCATAAAGGCACCTAAGCCCACCCCCAACCCCCCCGTCCTTAAACCCGTAAAGGCTCCCTATAGCTCCTAAACCCTGCCTGCCTATATGGGGGACCCCTATTTTCCTTTCCTAAAAACCGGGGGATTTTTCGGCCCCCCCAAAAGCCTATCAAACCCGCCTGCCTAAATGGAAACCCCCTAAAGGGCCGGGGGGGAGGGGCTGGAAAAGTGAGGATTCTAAGATTTTGTGTCTAAATCTATAGGGGCAAGTGGTCGGGAGACCTTTATGAAGGCGGTCTGGACCGGAAGCAAACAAAAAAGGGGGGTCCAAAGCCTCTCAGAAGAAAAAGTCACCTGTGATCAAAAAGAGTTTAAAAACACTTTAATCACAAAGCCGTGTACACTGGGTCTACCACTATATTTCACTGTAGGTGGTTAAAAAGCTGCAGAGCCTGGAACACGGGAAACTACCACTATATGGAAACTGAGGTGGAAATACAGCGCAGAGCCGTGAAAATGGGCCACCACTATATGGAGGTAATATACAGTCTCAACCCCTGTGAAAACGGAAAAAACCCCTTTAAAAAGGGTCACATAGGGGGTACTGTGTACGATCAAATATTTAGGGGTATTTAAGTCACTTGTGTCGTGTTTTTGCGGATAACAGGTCCATAGTAGTACGTTTTTGGTAATGTTGGTCTGGGTAAGTGGATTTGTTTGGTGCAGATGATTGAATCATGGTGAGGTTTTTCCCCCCTTTTTATCTAACACAGTCCTGGAAATGTTCGGGGGTCAGGGAGGGGGGGGGGGGGGCTAGAGGCCCACCAAAAGTTTGCTTTGGGGCCCCGTAGATAGAAAAAAGTTTTGATAGATGAAAGATAAAAAATAGGATAGATAATAGATAATAGAAAACATAAAAAACAACTATATAATACAACCTCATAGATTGTAAACTCTGGCACCTTGTGTCTAATCTGTTATTAGCTTTTTATTATTTAATGTTTGTTTTTTGTCTATTCTTATACCCTCTACATTGTACTGTGCTGCAGAATATGTTGGTGCTACATACATAAAGATTATTGGTTTATATAAACATAATTTTTAAAACCAAATTTTTCCCCCATACACTATATAAAAAGCCCCATCTGCAGGTTTTTCTCACTCTCTGACATAAAATCAGAATAAACCTTCCCCGTTTCAGGTCAATCAGGAACCAAAATTATTTATATTTGTGAAATGCCAGAATAATGAGACAGAGACCTGGTGGACTAAATCCAGAGGAACATCAAACCAAGTCTTCTGGCAGTTGAATGAATAACATCCAAAAGTTGATGATCCAGCCTTACCTCTGCAGAAGGTCCATGACTATATCCAGTTGATTTAATATAATAGCCTCTGATTTTGACGCAAGAAGTCATCTGGGTATAAGCCACCATTTTGGTCACAGTGACTCTGGGTAAAGACCAGTATGTGAAGGGTTGGCGCTGTAATTGTAAATGGGTTCTTTTGTTTCCCAACATTATTTTAACCCCTTCCCGCTGTGGCCTATTTTTTTTTTTCACATTCGTGTTTTCCTCGCCTTCCCAGAGCCATAACTTTTTTTATTTTTCCACCTGCATAGACCTATGAGGGCTTTTATTTTGCGGGACAAGATGTACCCTCTAATGGTGTTATTCACATTACCATAGATTACAGGCGTGCCAATAGGGCAGTACGGCAGTATTCCTAATCAAAAAGGGTATGACAAAAATGAACTAGTAATGGGTGGGGGCCCCATTTGATTTGGCTGTATTTGGCGTTAATAGATGACTGATGGCAGGTCTGATAGAATACACTGGGAAACTTCAAAAAAAATTCAAAGTAGAGGAAAATGTGAAAAAAAAACGTACTTGTGTCATGTTTGCGGGAGTTTTGTTTTCACGGTGTTCAATCTTTGGTATAAATGATGTGTTCTTAGTATTCTGCAGGTTGATATGAATCCAATACCAGACATGTTGGTTTTTGGTTTTTTTTGGTACTCGAGAAAAATAAACAACTGTACACATTTTGGCACCCCAAAACCCAAGGACTGGGTTTTAATTTTTATTTTGACCCCGTCCAATTCGTGGTACGTAATGAGTCAGTAGACACCGTTCTTCCAGTCGGATGATCCGGATGAGCAGCTCGCCGGTCCCATAGACTGTCATTATCTACGGCGCGTACGCGCCATAAATAATTGACATGTCACTTTCTTCCCGCTCGGCGAATCCGGAGAGACGGAATCCACAGTTCTCTATAAGAACTGTGGATTACGTAGTTACTGGGACGGATTGGAGCCGTACTGCAGCGCAAATACAGCACGCAATACGGCTCCAATCAGTCCCAGAATAAGCCGTGTGAACGGCCCCTAAGAGTATGTTCACACGGCGTGTTGAATCCGTTTTGGATCCGAAAAAAGCATTCAAAAGCGCTGCCTAAATTGCATCCAGAATGCATCCAACACACAGGTGCATGTTTGGATGTGTTTTGGCTGCAGCAGGATCGCGCCCTATAGTTTTAAATAGGGCGTCTGCTGCGTTTTTCGGATCAATTATTGACATGACAATTCTTGGGACGGATCCGGAAGACGCATGAGAAAGATGCATTCGATTCATGTTTTACATTGAAAGCAACGTAACTGCCACTGCACATTGGTAGATGGCTGTTTGGGTCAGGAACACGGATCCAAACACGCATCTAAAAATGGATCCATAATCGGCTCCAACACGCCGTGTGAACATACGCTAATGTTAAACAGTGCTGGTATCTCTGGCTGAGCGCTGATAATCTAAGATCTCTCAGTTCAAGGATCCTGTTTCTCTCAGTTTCTAAGAAGTGGTGATACTAAGTATATTGCTGAACATGGAGCATTGCACAATCATCCCACAACACTTGACCTGAGGTCTCTTGTGGCTAAAACACTTTACTCTCAATCCACCCCTCCCACTCCACATGCCAAAGACTGGAGCTTAAAACTGTCATCATTTTCAGATTTTAGCGACACCGACTCCTTCCTGGATTGGCATAACCTGTTGACTTGTCCTTCTTGGAAATGCAGGTAATTTAATGTTGAGGAGTTTACATAGCAGGCATCCTCAAACTGAAGTCCTTCAGCTGTTGGGAAACTACAACTCCCATCATTCCCACTGTTATAGATTATATAAATGCATGATGGGAGTTGTAGTTTCTCAACAGTTGGAGGGCCGCAGTTTGAGGATGCCTGGTACATAGCATTGAAAATGGAAAAAATGGGATTGTGGTCTTTATATACTCCATTATACACCACCCCTCAAGCGGAACGCCTGAAAAGTACTTAATGAGCAGCACATTTTATTTAGTTTTTGCCTCCTTGCGTTTCAACAGTTGTAACTTTTTTATTTTTACAATTACGGAGTTGTATGAGGCCTCATTTTATGCGGGAGAAGTTTTACTTTTTGGGGGATTAGTTTAAATTCACTTATAAATTATTGCAGGTTTTTTTTTTTTCATTATTTTTTGACACCATTCACATTTCACACTTAATAATGTGTTAGATTAATTCTACAGGTTATTACAGTCGTGTGAATACTTAATATGTGTAGGGTTTATTCCATGATCACTGACCGCCGCAATCAAAGGGTTAAGTGCTGGGGAGCGGCGGTGCTTGCAGAGACTGCGCTAGCAACAGGGCTGTGAAGTATAACTCTGTTTCCAGCGCAGCTGTGGAGCTGAAAAACCCAAATGTCTGCAGCAACGCCAAAAGACGCCGCTGCAGAAGAACGACCTGAAATGCCCGACGCCAAAAGAAGGCGGGCAATCGTCAAAGGGTTAAAATCCCCAGGATAACAAGAAATCTGCATATCCTTCTACGGCATTGACTCAAAAGAAAGATTTTAAAAAGTGTCTGGAGCTTTCTTGATCTGCACCTATTCAAATAATCCCCCCCCCCCTCCCTCCCCAAAAAAAAAAAAAAACCATGAGAGACACATTTTTTTCTGTTTGATCTTGTTTTTGGATGCTGTTGTGTGATTTAAAACTTGTTGGATGGTAATCTATAGCCAGCTATTTTTCCTACTCTAATAAGCATAAAGTACACCTTTCTTTACATTTTTTTTGGAAGAGCCACTATTGTTGTTTGTAAAAGGACTGCATGTTTTGTTTTGTTTTTTGCTGCCTTTACTTCTGTTGGTATTTCTAAAATTGTATAGTTCTGGTCCAAATATATTTTGGCACCAAAACCCAAGGGAGGAAAGCTTGTTTTGAGATTGAGTTATCGGACTATTACTTAATCCATGAGGCTCTCAGGCTGGGTTCACTCGCTGTTTATTTACACTTATTTTGATGCGTAAAATACACATCGAAAAATACAACAATAAAGGAAAAGGACAATAAGTGAAACATGGTGCTGCTTTTTTATGTATCATTAGAGGGTTATAAAACAATTTAAATAAATAGGTTTTATTTTAATTCTTTGTGTGTATTGTGTTAACCCCATAAAAAAGGATGAAAAATGCATCAAAAATACAAGCCAATAACCCACCTGTAAAAACACATGAAAAACTTGCACATAAATGCACATTTCTCCAATGTAATAAATGCTTATTTCACTATAAAATTTTACTGTGTGAACATAGCTTTAGTGTGCATTCCCACAGCAAAGACCAAATACTGGTATTTTGTCTTTTTTTTGGCACGTAGGGTGAAGTTTTTTGTTCGTGCTTTGTTTATTCAAGCCCTCCCCCTTCACACCCACATGTTCATGTTCTGCCCGAAAACCAGGCGGAAGAATGAACATGTTCTTAGTTTTTCAGAATGCTGGTGGTGTCAAAAACCGTCCGGCAGAAAATCCGTGCGGTGTGGACTGCTGAACGGATTCTCTATTAAAATCTGTGTAAAAGGTTGACAGTCGCTTTACAGATGGTTTTCAAATCCAAAAACTGTCTGTAAATCCGACTGAAAACCTTTGCCGTGGAAACAAGCCCTTAGAGTTTCATAGAAGCCCACTCCTTGCTGCAAAGCTTAGGGCGCAGCCCCACGGCAATGGACAAATACCTGTGAGTTTATCCGACCGGTATTTGTCTGGTTTGTGTGCAGTGCACACGGCCGTGGGGAGGGACGCTTTTCTTTTGCATGATGGGGAAAAGGGCCCCCCCCCTTCACATTGACATGCACATATTCTGCACGAAAACCAGACGGAAGAATGTGCCTGATCAATGCTTTTCGGACGGCCTGCGGACGGAAAACCCGTATGGACGCTGAACGGGTTTTTCCCTAAGACCCTTTTTA
>JAODAL010071512.1:0-15500 GCA_025379985.1 Phyllomedusa bahiana
ATAAATTCTGGGGGATTGAGAAAAGGGGTTCTGTGGCAGATGAGGGGCAAACATTGAGCTTTTTGGCATTAACTAAAACTTCCCGGGGTGTTTGGGGGCAGAAAAATGTCCCTATCCCCAAAGAAACCCGCCCCATTGTAAAATTTGGGGAATGGAAACATGAGTTTTGAGGGGTGTTTCTCTGCTAAGGGCCAGGACTATTTCACCGCTAATGGGGAAGGAGGGGACCTGTACCCCTTCCCTCCCCCAGGAATTACAAAGACGTGGTTTGGGGTTTCCAGCGGGGGGGGGGAAAAAATGACCAAAATTTTCCCCAAGGGCAACAAAAAGGGTGTCTCAAAAAGGGCACATTAGGTATGGAGTTCCTACCAGTCCCCATACCTTCATCCCATAGAAAACTTATGCGGGAGCCAAGCTCCGATTTTGCCAAGCGACGCCCAAAAATCTTAAAGATTTAAGATGATCGCAAAGAGGAAGGGAGCAAAACCTCTACATGTGCGCAGTCACATTAACTAAAAAATGCCTGTGCTGTGTTTTCCCAGCAGAAGGGGTGATGTTCATGTTTTGCTGGGGAAATTAGACAATCAGCAAAGGGTCTAATCATTATTTCCCTTTCCTGTATTTTATTTACAGAATAGGGGTATTAAGTGGATCTTGCTCTCTTCCCCTCGTCTTCTTCGGTTTCCCCAGGTCCAGGACTTACAGCTAAAGACAATGGCCCTTTTTTTCAATGGGGCCCCCCCCGGATGGGGCAAGGACAGAGACTCAGGGGCCCCCCCGGTATTAGACCCCCACCCTGGAGTCATCTATTTTGGAAACTGGAGGGTAGAGTCTCACGACCTCGCTCTTCTTTTGAAAAGGTGAATGATGGGAAAGGTGAGGGTTTTAGAACTTGTATATCGTGTCTCCCAAACGGATTACACAGTAGTGAAAAACATCTGGGGGGTGTTGGCCCCCCCGTGTGTCGGAGGGGGAGAGCACCAGAGCCCGAGCCCCCCACCTCATTCACTGATACGAAGATCCTAACCCGACCACCAAGGGGTCACTGAGTGCTGTTTGGGGGGGTGACTGGGTGTTTAGTAAACAGTGAAATTTTGGTGTGATGGAGAGGGATGGGAATGCACTTCTGGAAAGGTGTGAGCACCAGGGGGCCCGCGGCGGGGTCCCTTTTGCATTGAAGATGGTCTTGGATGATTTTTTCCTAATCTTGACACTTTTGACTAGGGCTCCTGATGAGGCTCAGTAGTGTGTGTGACCTCCATGTGCCTGTATGGCCTCCCTACACAGCTTGGCAAATTCCTCCTGAATGAGGCTCAGTAGTGTGGTTGACTCCCTGTGCCTGAATGACCAACCCTACAATGCGGACATTCCCCTGATGAGCTCAGTAGTGTTGTGACCTCCATGTGCCTATATGACCTCCCTACAATGCCTGGGAATTCCCCAGATGAGGCACAGTAGTGTGTGTCACCTCCATGTGCCTATATGACCTACCTACAATGCCTGGGCTCCTGAATAGGCTCAGTAGTGTGGCTGTGACCTCCATGTGCCTATTTGACCTTACCTACAATGCCTGGGCTCCTGATGAGGCTCAGTATGTGTGGCCTCCATGTGCCTATATGACCTACCTACAATGCCTGGACATGCCCTGAAGAGGCCTTCAGGTATTGTGGTGTGACCATCCATGTGCCTATATGACCACACCCTACAAGGCCTTGGGCATCTCCCCTGAGATGTCAGTATTGTGTGACCTCCATGTGCCTATATGACCTCCTATGACCTCCCTACACTTGCCTGGACTTGCTCCTGATGAGGCTCGTAGTGTGTGTGACCTCCATGTGGCCTATTATGACCTCCCTAAATGCCTTTGCTCCTGATGAAGGCTGCAGTAGTGTGGTGTGACCTCCATGTGCCTGTATGACCTCCCTACAACAACCTGGGCATCCTGATGAGGCTCAGTATGTGTGACCCTCCAATGCCTATATGACCTCCCAACAATTGCATGCCGTCCTGATGAGGAGCTCAGTAGTGGTGTGGCCACCGATGTGCCTATATGACCCCCTACAAAGCCGGTGCATTCCCCTGATGAGTGCTCAAATTTAGTGAGTGTGACCAGTCCATGTGCTATATGACCTCCCTACAATTGCCTGACATAGCTCCGATGCGGCTTTTTCAGTAGTGTGTGTGACCTCCATGTGCCTATATGACCTCCCTACAATGCCTGGGCATTCCCCTGATGAGGCTCAGTAATGTGTGTGACCTCCATGTGCCCTGTATGAGCCTCCCTACAATGCCAGACATTTCCTCCTGAAGAGGCTTCAGTAGTGTGTGTGACCTCCATGTGCCTGTATGACCTCCCTACAATGCCTGGGCTCCTGATGAGGCTCAGTAGTGTGTGTGACCTCCATTTGCCTATATGACCGCCCTACAATGCCTGTACATTCACCTGATAGGCCTCAGTATGTGTGTGACCTCCATGTGCCTATATGACCTCCCTACAATGCCTGGGCATTCCCCTGATGAGGCTCAGTAGTGTGTGTGACCTCCACGTGCCTATACGACCTCCCTACAATGCCTGGGCATTCCCCTGATGAGACTCAGTAGTGTGTGTGACCTCCATGTGCCTATATGGCCTCCCTACAAATGCCTGGACATCTCCAGATGAAAGGCTCCAGTAGTGTGTGTACCTCCCATGTGACCTATTTGACCCCCTACATATGCCTGGGCTCCTGATGAGGCTCATAATGTGTGACACCTCATGTGCTATATGACCTCGCTACAATTTCTGGGCTCCTGATGAGGCTCAGTATGTGGGTTGTGTCCTCCATGTGCCTATATGACCTCACCTACAATGCATGGGCTCTGCTAGCTCAGTAGTGTGTGTGACCTCCATTTGCCTATATGACCTCACTACTATGCCTGGGCATTACCCCTGATGAGGCCTCATATGTGTGTGACCTCCCTGTTGCCTATAAGATCCTCCCTACAATGCCTGGGCATTCCCCCTGATGAACTCAGTATTGTGGGTGACTTCATGTGCCAATATGACACCCTACTCTGCTGGCATTCCCCTGATGAGGCTCAGTAGTGAGTGTGACCTCGTGATGCTATATGACCTCCCTAACAATGCCTGGGCATTCCTCTGATAAGGCTCAGTAGTGTGTGTGACCTCCATGTGCCTATATGACCTCCCTACAATGCCTGGCCTCCTGATTGAGGAGCTCAGTCAGTGTGTGTGACCTCCATGTGCCTATATGACCTCCCTACAAGCCTGGCATTCCCTGATGAGGCTCAGATAGTGTGTGACCTCCATGTGCCTATATGACCACCCTACAATGCCTGGGCATTCTCCTGATGAGGCTCAGTAGTGTGTGTGACCTCCATGTGCCTATATGACCACCCTACAATGCCTGGGACATTCCCCTGATGAGGCTCAGTAGTGTGTGTGACCTCCATGTGCCTATATGACCACCCTACATCCTGGGCATCCCCTGATGATGCTCAGTATGTGTGGTGACCTCCCATGTGCCTATAAGACTCTCCCTACAATGCTGGGCATTTCCCTGATGAGGCTCAGTAATGTGTGTGACTCCATAGTGCCAAAATGACACCCTATAATGCCTGGGCATTCCCCTGATGAGGCTCAGTATGTGGTGTGCCTCCATGTGCCTGTATGACCTCCCTACAATGCCTGGAACATGCTCCCTGATGAGGCTCAGAATGTGTGTGACCTCCATGTGGCCTATATGACCACCCTACAACACCTGGGCACCTGATAGAGGCTCAGTAATGTGTGTGTGACTCCATGTGCCTAATATGACCTCCCACAATGCCTGGGCTCCTGATGAGGCACAGTAGTGTGTTTGACCTCCATGAGCCTGTAAGACCACTCCCAACAATGCCTTGGGCATTCTCCTGAAGAGGCTCAGAAAGTGTTGTGACCTCCATGTGCCTGTATAGCCACCCACAACAACACCTTGGGCTCCTAAAGAAGTCTCAGTAGAGTGTGTGGCCTCCATGTGCCTATATGACCTCCTACAATGCCTGGGCTCCAGAATAGGCACAGTAGTGTGTGTGGCTCCCATGTGCCTGTATGACCTCCCTACAATGCCTGGGCTCCTGAATGAGGCTCAGTAGGTGTGTGAACCTCCAAGTGCCTATATGACCTCCCTAAAATGCCTGGGGCACTATGAGGACCTCAGTAGTGATGCGTTTACATCCATTTCCGTATGACCTCCTAACAATACCTGGGTCATCTCCTTATGAGGCTCGAGAAGTGTGTGTGACCTCCATGTGCCTATATGAACCTCTCCCTACCATGCCTAGGGCATTCCCCTTATTGAAGGCACAGTATTGTGTGTGACCATCCAAAGTTGCCTATATGGACCTCCCTACAACACCTGGGCTAACTGATGAGGCTCAGTAGTGTGTGTGAACCACCATGGTGCCTATATGACCCCCTACAATGCCTGGGCATTCCTCCTGATTGGACTCAGTAGTGTGTGTGACCTCCATGTGCCTATATGACCACCCTACAATGCCTGGGCTCCTGATGAGGCTCAGTAGTGTGTGTGACCTCCATGTGCCTGTATGACCTCCCTACAATAACTGGGCATTCCCCTGATGAGGCTCAGTAGTGTGTGTGGCCTCCACGTGCCTATATGACCTCCCTACATGACTGGCAATCCCTGCATAGGCTCAGTAGTGTGTGTGGTGTGGCCTCCACGTGCCAATGACCTCCCTACAATGTACTGGGCCATTCCCCTGATGAGCTCATAGTGTGGGTGTGACCTGTCCATGTGCCTATATGACCACCCTACAATGCTCGGCTCCTGATGTAGCACAGTAGTGATGTGTGACCTCACATTGAGCTAATATGAACCTCCCAACAAATGCCTGGGCATTCCCCGATGAGGCTCATAAAGTGTGTGTGACCTCCATTTGCCAATATGAACTCCCTACAATCCTGACATGCTCCTGATGAGGCTCAGTAGTGTGTGTGACCTCCATGTGCCTATATGAACTCCTACAATGCTGTACATGCTCCTGAATGAGCTCAGTAAGTGGTGTGGACCTCCATGTGCCTGTTATGACCCTCCCTACAATGCCTGGGCATTCGACCTGATGATGCACAGTAGTGTGTGTGTGACCTCCATGTGCCTATAAGACCACCCTAACAATGCCTGCGCATTCCCCTGATGAGGCTCAGTAGTGGGTGGTGACCTCCATGCCTTATAGACCTCCCTTACAATGCCAGACATGCTCCAGTGGATGCGCTCAGTAGTGTGTGTGACCCCCATGTGCCTATATGACCTCCCAACAAATGCCTGGACAATCCCCTTGATGAGGGCTCAGTAGTGTGTGTGACCTCCATGTGCCCTGTATACCTCCCTACAATGTCCTGGGCTCCTGAATAGAGGCTCATTAGTGTGTGTGGCCTCCATGGTGTCTATATGAACCATCCTACAACCCCTGGGCTCCTGATGAGGCTCAGTAGTGTGTGTGGCCTCCATGTGTCTGTATGACCTCCCTACAACACCTGGGCTCCTGAGGAGGCCTCAGTAGTGTAGTTGACCACCATGTGCCTATAATGACCTCCCTACAATGCCTGGGCTCCCTGAAAGGCTCAGTAGTGTCGTGACATCCTGTCCTGTAGACCTCCCTACAATACCTGGCATTCTCCTGATGAGGCCAGTAGTTGTGGACACCTCCATAGCCAATATGACCTCCTGACAATGCCTAGCATTGCCCCTGATGAGCATCAGTAGTTGTGTGTGACCTCCAGGTTCCTAAATACCTCCCTACAACACCCTGGCTACTGATGAGGCTCAGTAGTGTGTGTGACCTCCATTGCCTATATGAACCACCTACAATGCCTGGGCAATCGCCTGATGAGAGTACTTCCAGTAAGTGTGTGTGACCTCCAGTGCCTGCTGACCTCCCTCCAATGCCCTGCTCCTGATGAGGCTCAGTAAGTGTTTGAGACCTCCATGTGCCTGAAAGACCTCCCTACAATAACTGGTCATACCCCCTGATGAGAGCTCAGTAGTGTGTGTGGCCTCCACATGCCTATATGACCCTCCCTACAATGACAGGGCATATCCCCTGGAAGAGTCTCAGATGTGTGGTGTGGCCTCCACGTCCATATTAAGACCTCCCCTACAATGCTGGGCATTCCCCTGATTAGAGCTCAGTAGTGTGTGTGGATCCTCCATGTGCCTATATACCACCAACAATGCCTGGTCTCCTGATAGGCTCAAGTGGTGTGTGACCGTCCATGTGCCTATATGACCTCCCTACAATGCCTGGCATTTCCCCTGATGAGGCTCAGTATTTGTGTGGTGACCACCATGTGCCTATATGAACCTCCCTACAATGCCTGGACATGCTCCTGGATGAGGCTCAGTAGTGTGTGTGGACCTCCATGTTCCTATCTGACCTCCCTACAATGCCTGACATTCACCAGATTAGGCTCTAGTATGTGTGTGACCTCCATGTTCCTGTATGAGCCCTCCCTCCAAGTGCCTGAGCAGACTTCCTATGAAGGCTCAGAAGATGTGTGTGACCTCCATGTGCATATAAGACCTCCCTACAATGTCCTGGGCATTCCCCCTGATGAGGCTCAGTAGTGTGTTGGACCTCCAAGTGCCTATATGACCAGCCCTACAATGCTGGACAAGCTCCTTATGTGAGGCTCGTAGTGTGTGTGACCTCCCATGGTGCCTATATGACCTCCCTACAATTCCTGGACATTCCCTGATGAGGCTCAGTAGTGTGTTGTGACCTCCATGTGCCTGTGATGACCTCCTACAAAGTCTGGGCTTCCTATAGCTCAGTAGTGTGTGTGGCCCTCCACTGCCTATATGACCTCCCTATCAATACTTGGGGGGCATTCCCCCTTATGAGGCTCATTAGTGGTGTGACCTCATGTGTCTATATACCTTCCTACAACACCTGGGCTCCTGATGAGGCTCATAGTGTGTGTGGCCTCCAAGTTTGTCTGTATGACCATCCCTACAACACCTGGTGCTCCTGATGAGGCTCAGTAGTGTGTGTGACCTCCCATGGAGCCTGTATGACCTCCCAACAAATACCTGGGCATCCCCTGATGAGGCTCAGTAGTGTGTGTGGCCGCCATGTGGCCAAATACTCTCCTACAATCTAGGGCATTCTCCTGATGAGGCTCAGTAGTGAGTGTTGACACCATGTGCCTATATGAACCACCCTACAATGCCAATGGCACCTAAGAGGCTCATAAAGAGTGTGTGACCTCCATGTGCCTATATGACCTCCCTACCAATGCCAGGGCATTTTCCCCCTGATGAGGCTCAGTAGTGTGTGGTGACCTCCATGTGCCTATATGACCTCCCCCTACAATGTCCTGGACCTTGCTCCTGATGAGGCTCAGTATGTGTGTGACCTCCATGTGGCCTATATGACCTCCCTACATGCCTGGACAACTCCTGATGGAGCTCATTAGTGGTGTAACCACCATGAGTGCCTATATGAGCACCCATACAATGCCAGGGCATCCCCTGATGAGTTCTCAGTAGTGTGTGTGACCCTCCATGTGCCTATATGACCTCCCTACAATTGCTGGGCAAACCCCTGATGAGCTCATTAGTGTGTGGCCTCCATGTGCCTATATCCCTCCCTACAATGCCTGGACATGCCCAGATGGAGGCTCAGTTGTGTGTGTGACCATCCAGTCTCTGTTATGACCTCCCAACAATACCTGGGCACACCCCGCTAAGAGTCTCATAGTTTGAGTGGCCTTCGCACGTGGCGAAATGACCTCCCTAACAATGACCTGGGCATTCCCCTGATGAGGCTCAGTATTGTTTGTGTGGACCCTCCAGTGCCTTATGACCACGCCTACAAATGCCTGGTCTCCTGAAGTAGGCTCAGTAGTGTGGTGGCCTCATGTGTTCTATATGACCTCTCCCTACAATGCCTGGGCATTTCCCCTGATGACGGCTCAGTAGTGTGTGTTTGACCTCCATGTGCCTATATGACCCGCCCTACAATGCCTGGACATGCTCCCTGATGAGGCCTCAGTAGTGTGTGTGACCTCCATGTGCCTAAATGACCCTCCCCATGCCTGGACATCTCCTGATGATGCTCAGTAGTGTGTGTGACCTCCATGTGCCTTATAATGACCTCCCAACAATGCCATGTTCAATCCCCTGAAATGGCCCGAACGTAGTGTGACCCCCTCCAATAGAGCCTTATATACCCTCCCTACAATGCCCCTGGGCATTCCCACTGATGAGGCTCAGTAGTGTGTGTGGGGCCTCCATGTGCCTATATAGACCCACCCTACAATGCCTGGGTCTCCTGATTATACTCATATTGGTTTTGTGGTCCTCATGTGCCTATATGAAACCTTCCTAACAATGCCTTGGCATTGCCCCTGAATTGAGGACACAGTATAGTAGAGACCATCCAATGCTATATGACCTCTACCATCTGGCAATGTCCCCCCTGATAGGACAGTAGTTGTGTGTGAGACCTCCATGTGGCCTATATGAGGCCCTCCCTACCATAGCCTTCATATCCCCTGATGCGGCTAGTAGTGTGTGCTGACCTCCCATGTGCCTATATTGACCATCCTACAATGACTGGACTCGCTCCTGATGAGAGCTCTATGTATTTGTGTTTTGGTGACCTCCATGTGCCAAATACCTCCCACACATGCCTGGACATTCCCCTGAAGAGGCTTCAGTAGATGTGTTGACCTCCATGTGCTATAAGATCCCCTGACAATGCTGGGCATTCCCACTGATGAGGCTCAGTGTGTGTGACCACCATGGCCTATATGACCATCCCTACACATGCCTGGGCATTCCCCTGATGAGCTCAGTAGTGATGGTGTGGCCATCCATGTGCCTAAATGACCTCCCTACAATGCTGGCTCCTGATGAGGACTCAGTAGAGTGTGTGGCTCCATGTGCCTATATGACCTCCCTACAATGCCTGGGCATTCCCCCTGATGAGGCTCAGTATGTGTTGTGTGGACCCCACCATGTGCCTATATGACCACCCTACAATTGCCTGACATTCCCCTGAATAGGCTCATATTGGTTTGTGACTCATGTGCCTAAATGACCATCCCTACAAATGCCTGGACATGCTCCCTGATGACTCAGTAAGTGTGTGGGCCTCCATGTGCTAAATGACCTCCCAACAATAGCCTTGGGCTCCTGATGAGGCACAGTAGTGTGGTGTGACCTCCATGGTGCCTATATGACCTCCCTACCATGCCTGACATGCTCTTGATAGGCTCAGTAGTGTGTGGGCCTCCCTGTGCCTGTATGATCTTCCCTACAATGCCTGGCTCCGTGAGGAGGCTCATTAGTGTGGTGTGCCCCATGTGCCTATATGACCTCCCTACAATGCCTGGACATTCCCCTGATGAGGCTCAGTAGTGTGTTGTCCCTCCATGTGCCTATATGACCCTCCCTACAATGGCCTTGGGCATTCCCTGATTGAGCTCAGTAAGTGTGTGTGACCTCCATGTGCCTATATGAACTCCCTAACAATGCCTGGCATTCCCTATGAGCTCAGTATGTGTGTGACCTCCATGTGCCTATATGACCTCCCTTCAATGACTGTTCATTCCCCTGATGAGGCTCAGTAGTGTGTGTGACCTCCATTATTATTATTATTATTATTATTATTATTTATTTTAGAGCGCCATGTAATTCCAGTGCGCTGTACATTAAAGGGGGAATTACATACATACACAAATGTGGAACAAATACAATGGTGACAAAAATGAACTAGTAACTGATACAGAGAGGGCAAGATGGACCCTGCCCCGCGAGGGCTTACAATCTACAAGGAAGCAGGGGAATACAGAAGGTGTGGGGGCAGAATTTTGTGGCCGGTGTAGTGGTGTGGGATTGTGGGTTTAGTCTATCCTTAAGAGAATGGTTTTCAGTTGATTTTGAACTGGTGAAAGTTGGGGAGAGTCTGATTTTTGGGATAAGGAGTTCCATAGTGTGTGGGTGAAGCACCGGGAGAGAGTTCTTGGAGACGGTTTAATAGAGCTGATGAGAGGGGAGCAGAGGAGAAGGTCCTGTGAGGAGCGTAGATTGCGTGAGGGGGGTATCTGGAGATTTGGGCAGAGATGTATGGAGGGGAGAGGTTATGGAGAGCCTTGTAGGTCAGGGTTGGTAGCTTGAACTGGATTGGTTGGGCAATGGGCGCCAGTGAAGGGATTGGCAGAGGAGAGAGGCAGAGGAGTAGCGAGGAGAAAGGTGAATCAGACGGGCAGCAGAGTTAAGGATGGATTGGAGGGGAGCGAGGGTGCTAGCTGGGAGGCCACAGAGAAGGATGTTACAGTAGTCTAGGCGGGAGTTGACGAGGGCATGGACTAGCGTTTTGGTAGTGTCAGAGTTGAGGAATGGGCGGATGCGTGAGATATTTTTCAGGTGGAGGCGGCAGGCAGAGGTGAGGGCTTGGATGTGCGGTTTTGAAGGATTAAAGAGGAGTCAAGGGTTATCCCAAGGCAGCGGATTGTGGAGCTGGTGGGGAGGGTGTGGCCATTAACAGTGATAGAGAGATCGGGTGGAGGGATAGAGTGGGATGGGGGAAAGTTTATGAATTCTGTTTTATCTACATTTATTTTTTAAGCGACGGGGGAGAAGAAGGAGGAAATGGATGATAGGCAGTTCGGGGATCCGGGAGAGAAGAGCGTTAATATCAGGCCCGGGGAGATATAAAGCTGGTGTCGCCCAGCATACAGGTGGTAGTTAAAGCCATGTGAGGCTATGAGCGACCCAGCCCAAAGGGAGTGTAGATAGAGACGAGGAGTGGGCCCAGGACAGACCCCTGGGGGACACCAACAGAGAGCGGGTGGGAGGGGGGAGGGTGGTGCAGGAGTGAGAGACACTGAATGTCCGTTCAGAGAGGTATGAAGAGATCCAGGAGAAAGGGGCCCGGTCGTGATGCCCAGGGGGGGAGAGGGTTTGTAGCTCCATGGGGCCTATAAAGACCTCCTACAATGCTGGGCATTCTCCCGATAGGCTCAGTAGTGTGTGGCCTCCATGTGCCTATATGACCACCCTACAATGCCTGGGCTCCTGATGAGGCTCAGTAGTGTGTGTGACCTCCATGTGCCTATATGACCTCCCTACAATGCCTGGGCATTCCCCTGATGAGGCTCAGTAGTGTGTGTGACCTCCATGTGCCTATATGACCTCCCTACAATGCCTGGGCATTCCCCTGATGAGGCTCAGTAGTGTGTGTGACCTCCATGTGCCTATATGACCTCCCTACAATGCCTGGACATTCCCCTGATGAGGCTCAGTAGTGTGTGTGACCTCCATGTGCCTATATGACCTCCCTACAATGCCTGGGCATTCCCCTGATGAGGCTCAGTAGTGTGTGTGACCTCCATGTGCCTATATGACCTCCCTACAATGCCTGGACATGCTCCTGATGAGGCTCAGTAGTGTGTGTGACCTCCATGTGCCTATATGACCTCCCTACAATGCCTGGACATGCTCCTGATGAGGCTCAGTAGTGTGTGTGACCTCCATGTGCCTATATGACCTCCCTACAATGCCTGGACATTCTCCTGATGAGGCTCAGTAGTGTGTGTGACCTCCATGTGCCTATATGACCTCCCTACAATGCCTGGGCATTCCCCTGATGAGGCTCAGTAGTGTGTGTGGCCTCCATGTGCCTATATGACCTCCCTACAATGCCTAGGGGATTCCCTGATGAGGCTCAGTAGCGTGTGTGACCTCCATGTGCCTATATGACCTCCCTACAATGCCTGGGCTCCTGATGAGGCTCAGTAGTGTGTGTGGCCTCCATGTGCCTATATTTACCTCCTACAATGCCTGGGCATTCCCCTGATGAGGCTCAGTAATGTGTGTGACCTCCATGTGCCTGTATGACCTCCCTACAATGCCTGGACATTCCCCTGATGAGGCTCAGTAGTGTGTGTGACCTCCATGTGCCTATATGACCTCCCTACAATGCCTGGGCATTCCCCTGATGAGACTCAGTAGTGTGTGACCTCCATGTTCCTGTATGACCTCCCTACAATGCCTGGGCATTCCCCTGATGAGGCTCAGTAGTGTGTGTGACCTCCATGTGCCTATATGACCTCCCTACAATGCCTGGGCTCCTGATGAGGCTCAGTAGTGTGTGTGACCTCCATGTGCCTATATGACCTCCCTACAATGCCTGGGCATTCCCCTGATGAGGCTCAGTAGTGTGTGTGACCTCCATGTGCCTATATGACCTCCCTACAATGCCTGGGCATTCCCCTGATGAGGCTCAGTAGTGTGTGTCCTCCATGTGCCTGTATGGCCTCCCTACAATGCCTGGACATTCCCCTGATGAGGCTCAGTAGTGTGTGACCTCCATGTGCCTATATGACCTCCCTACAGTGCCTGGGCTCCTGATGAGGCTCAGTAGTGTGTGTGACCTCCATGTGCCTGTATGACCTCCCTACAATGCTTGGGCATTCTCCTGATGAGGCTCAGTAGTGTGTGTGACCTCCATGTGCCTGTATGACCTCCCTACAATGCCTGGGAATTCCCCTGATGAGGCTCAGTAGTGTTTTGTGACCTCCATTTTGCCTATATGCCTCCCTTCATGCCTGGGCATTCCTCTGATGAGGCTCAGTAGTGTGTGTGACCTCCATGTGCCTATATGACCTCCCTACAATGCCTGGACATTCTCCTGATGAGGCAGCAGATGTTCTCCTGAGGGATCTCCTTCCAGAACTGGATTAAAGCATCAGTCAACTCCTGGACAAGCTGTGGTGCAACGTGGTGTTTGTGGATGGAACGAGACATGATGTGCTCGGTTTGGATTCCGGTCTGGAGAACGGGCAGGCCAGTCCACAGCATCAATGCCATCATCATGCAGGAACTGCGGACACTTCAGCCACATGACGCCTGCCATTGTCCTGCATCCTGCCTACAGCACCTGCATATGGTCTCACAATGGGTCTGAGGATCTCATCTCGTATCTAAGGGTACCTGGCAGTTAGGGTACATCTGGCTAGCGCATGGAGTGCTGTGCAGTCCTCCAAAGAAATGCCTCCCACACCATTACTGACCCACTGCCAAATTGCTCATGCTGGAGGATGTTCTCCGCAGCGTCTGCAGACTGTCGCATCTATCTCGTGTGCTCAGTGTGAACCTGCTCTCACCGAGAAGAGCACAGGCTGCCAATGTCAAATCTGCCAATCTTGGTGTTCTCTGGTAAATGCTAATCACCCTGAACGGTGTAGGGCTGTAAGCACAATCCCAACTTGTGCACGTCTGTCCCTCATACCACCCTCATGCAGTCTTTCTGAATGTTTGAGCAGAAACATGGATATTAGTGGCCTGCTCTACAACTCCACAGCCTTGTCCTCATGGTACCTTGAGGGGTGAGAGCAATGACAAAATGCAAACGTGACCATAAGAGCCAAAAAGGGTAAGAGAAATGGTCTGTGGTCACCACCTGCAGAACCACTCCTTTCTAGGGATTGTCTTGCTGATTGCCTATCATTTCTATATGTTCCATTTGAACTACAGCAGGAGAAATTAATTAACAATCAGTGATTCATAACTGGACAGGTTGGTCTCCCAGAAGTGTGATTTGGCTTGGAGTTTCATTGTGTTGCTTAAGTGTTCTCTATTTTTCAGCAGTGTATTATAATAATAAAAGGAGCGGGACTCTGCTGAAACAAAATGTACACTTGTGTTTTTCTTTTTCCCCCCAAATTAGCAATGTGGGATCAATGCAAATGATGTCAAGAAATTGGAGGAGGCCGGTTTCCACACAGTAGAGGCAGTGGCCTACGCTCCAAAGAAAGAACTCATTAATATCAAAGGTATAAGTGAGGCCAAAGCAGATAAAATCTTGGTAAGTTAAAATGTGAGTTGTGTGTGGGGTTTTTTTTTCTTTCTTTATTATAAAGGGCAAAAGTGAAGAAATCTAAATTTCATCCGCTCCAGTGACTGTGGAATGAATGGGTTTTGTTAGGCTATGGTCACTGTAGGATTCCAGCTTCTTCTCGGATATCCAACTGATCCACTCTGATCTGTTTTAACATCTATGGTCTTGGAGACCTTATGGAGACTAAAACGGATCAAAGGGATCTGGGGGGAGGCTAGGGGCAGGTAACCCGCTTTTCATATGTTCCTGTTCTGAAACCAAGAAACGAAAATTATTTAAAAAAAAACTTGTATTGAACATTCGATCTGTTTTTTTTTGACCAAATGCCTAATCATGGGGGGTCCTGGCATTTCATATTTTGGGTTAAAAAAAAAAAGGCCTTACTTTGATGCCCATTTGAAGTAACCGCTATATTGAGAGCTAGACTGCTCATTGTGATGCAACCTTATTTTGTAAATCTGCTTTATAAAAAAATCAATGTGTTCCCAAAAATTAAATAAAATAAAAAAAGCCAAATATTGCTTTCGAAAAGAAAGTGTCAAGCTCCTTTAATTGACCCAAGATAGACCCGAAGAAACCAAAAGTATTCTAATAAAAATCCATCTTTTTGTTTTTTTAACCCCCCCCCCGATTTGGAATGTGATAGCTACTGGAAATGTTTCCCCAAAATGGACTTTGCATTCCCCCGGCGCTCGTGCGGGTCACAGCGGGCCGCAAGAGCGAAAGGGACACGGTTATTACCTTGCTCCCCCTCCCCAATCCATCCTTAACTTGCTGCCCCCTTTATTACCCCCTCTCCCCGCTATCCTCTCCTCTCTTGCCATCCCTTCAAAGGCTTCCCCTTGCCCGCGAATTTTTCAAACATAATGCCCACAAGGGGTCTCAGACCCCTCCCCCCTAATCTCTGCCTACTTTCCAAATATCTCCCTCCGCCTCCGCCCTCTCAGGGCCTTTCCTTTTCCCCCCCTTATCACTCCTCACACAACCGTCCAAGACTTCCCGTGTTCCCACATTGGAATATGCCCCAAAAAATCGCCTCCCCCACTCCACCCGTTTTAAAAGTAACCCGAAAACCCCCTTTCTTCAGGCTTGCCTAAACCTTCATTTAAAATTTTACTATTCCCCACGGAATGTCTGCCCCTCACCTTGTCTCTTTCCCCCCCTTGTAGATTGAAGCCCCCGGGGTAGGGTCCCCGTCCCCTGTCGTCCAATTGTCATTTTTCACTTATCTTGTACTTGTTTGATTTATGTTATTATGAACCCCCCGGGAATGTACAGGCCCCGGATTCAATGGGGCTCTAAAAAATAAAAATAATAATGCTGCTCCCGCGCCCAAATGAGCTCCGGCCGGGGGATTAACCTTCATTCCGCAACCCCTTTATGGTCGATAATGAAACCCAGGCAGAGGGGGTGGCCCCCCCGCCTACAATGCCGATAAACGACCTCTGCGAATACAGATTGGGTCTCCCGGGGCGTTGAATGCTTTGGGGCATCTAGTCACCATGCCCCCCAATGCATTGTGGCATGGTGATTGGCAGTTTTCCCTGGTGACCCGTACACACAGAAAAACGTGTACAGGTTTTCCCCATTGG